>JACXGI010019269.1:0-12254 GCA_016801175.1 Esox masquinongy
GTGTGTGTGTGTGTGTGTGTGTGTGTGTGTGTGTGTGTGTGTGTGTGTGTGTGTGTGTGTGTGTGTGTGTAACGACATTGAGATTACCCCTTCTAGCTAGTTACATCTAATTTCAGTCTGACAATGTTCTCTTACAATTTCTAAACCATTTAAAAATAGGCCACTTGGATTACATAGCTCAGGGGAGACTCCCTGGGTTGAAATGTCTGAATAATAATGCTGAGTTTAAATCCCTGTTGGACTGCTACTGAGTACAGTTTTCTCTGTAATTTACATGTGAATCTTCCATCAGCCCTGTAAAGCCTCTCCCTTTAGCCCCTCTTCTCTCTCTTAAGTCCCCTGTCTGTTTTTGCTTCCCAGAAAAACCTTCACTGCCTTGGCCTTCTCTCAAGATGGAAAGTATTTGGTCACTGGTGAGGTAAGTGCTCAGAAATGTTCAAGAGAAGAGAGGGAGGAAAAAAAAGATTTTGCTGTATTTGGTTAATAGCCAGGCGAGATGATTGTGGATGGGTGTGTTTTGTGCTGGTTGTATAAGTCAGTTGAGCTGCGAATTATGCTACTTGTTGTCACAGTAACTGATGTATGAGTATCCTGTCCTTCTCTCTGGCCTGTGGTTGGCTGCTCTCTGACTGTACTGTTGCCATGGTGATGGGGAGTGTAGCTGACAGTTGTTGTGCAGTTGCCGTTTGAACCAGCAGGCGTCATCCACAGTTCTTAGCGGAGCCCTGTTAATACCTGAAGCAGCTTTGAAACCTACTAATATCTGAAGCGGCTGTTTAAGGAACCCTATTTGTAATTCAGGAGACAGTTCTTCATCTTGTCTGTTTCCCATTCCTCTGGAAGTAAACAAACCTTCTTTTAGTTTGTCGTAACGACAGGAATGTAAACTCTCCTTATTTAAATGTCACAAGGCAAGTCAATTAAGAGCTCGTTCTTGTTTACAGTCTTTGTAAAGACAACAAGTTAAACATGTCGGACAAACAGGCAGAAGCCTCATAGCCGCCACACACAAAGGCACAAGAAAACCCAATCCAAGGATGGCCGGGCTGAGTAGAAGACTGTAATCTGCATATAATTTGATGTACTCACGTACATCATGTACTGGTGATAGATGTGCTGAGATGGCGGTTTTTCTGGCTTGATGCATAGCAGCCAGTTTGAGAGATGTAGTTGGCAAAACCGGGCCAAGGACTTGTCACACACCAACACACCTTAGACCAACTCGGGGAATAAAGTGTTCTTTGTGGCCCAAAAGCTTTGGCCAAGTCAATAAAAATGGCTGGCCAACATTGCTTTGTGTCATAGCCAGTGGTGACAATTCATGACCTTTTAAGATTGCAGTGACACAGCCGTGACCACAACAGAAAGCAGGTTGAACACCAGAGAAGACATAAACGTCAAGTCAGCCAGGTGCTTTTTGACCAGACCTTTTGAAGTAGAGGTCAATTCAGACATTGGCCTCTAACAGTTAGATCTTCCCTTTTCAAATAAGCACCATGGCTGCCTTCCAAGCGCTGGGAGCTTCTGGTTGACATAATGTGGAGATGGGTCTGGGATGATAGGAATGGTCACAGGTTGTGTTTCTGCCTCTGCCGAGTGGTCACAGGCCCTGTGTGTTTCTGTCTCCGCAGAGTGGTCACAGGCCCTGTGTGTTTCTGCCTCCGCCGAGTGGTCACAGGCCCTGTGTGTTTCTGCCTCCGCCGAGTGGTCACAGGCCCTGTGTGTTTCTGCCTCCGCCGAGTGGTCACAGGCCCTGTGTGTTTCTGTCTCCGCCGAGTGGTCACAGGCCCTGTGTGTTTCTGTCTCCGCCGAGTGGTCACAGGCCCTGTGTGTTTCTGTCTCCGCCGAGTGGTCACAGGCCCTGTGTGTTTCTGTCTCCGCCGAGTGGTCACAGGCCCTGTGTGTTTCTGTCTCCGCCGAGTGGTCACATGCCCTGTGTGTTTCTGTCTCCGCAGAGTGGTCACATGCCCTGTGTGCGCGTGTGGGACGTGGCAGAGCGGGTGCAGGTGGCTGAGGTCCAGTGCCATAAGTACGGGGTGGCGTGTGTGGCCTTCTCCACCAACAGCAGCTACATTGTGTCTGTAGGCTACCAGCACGACATGACCGTCAGCGTCTGGGAATGGAGGGTGAGTCGAGAACAACGTCTCCGGGTTGCCATGGTGACTGAGGACAGCACCGGGGGTGGGGTCAGGGAATCTAATTCCACATCCCATTGTTCTGTCTAACCTGTTTAGGTAACTAACTGACAGGGTTTTTGGATCCCTGGAGTAGTGGAAAACATGATGCTGTACACAACAACCGCTACATTTAATCTCTTATCAGATTGCTCAGACACCGTTCTGGTCCGATCTCTGTGGTGCATTCAACAACCCCAGCAAAGGGAATGTGAGAGTATGATATGTGAATCCTCTCTCCGTCTGTAGAAGGGGACGGTAATCGCTTCCAACAAGGTGTCCAGCCGAGTTCTGTCCGTTTCCTTCTCCGAGGACAACAGCTACTTTGTCACGGCAGGAAACCGACACATCAAGTTCTGGTACCTGGATGCCTCTAAAGAGAAACGGGTCAGGATGTTGCTGATTTTTGTTTTATCATATTTATGCCTTATTGTTGGTTTCTGTCCATTGCTTTTTGCATGTACATGGTCTATTCTACATCAGATTTGACTGGATGCTATCCTTCTGTCCCCTCCCCTAGGTGAACAGCACGGTGCCTCTGATTGGCCGGTCAGGGCTGCTAGGTGAACAGAGGAACAGCACATTCTGTGGCCTGTCATGTGGGCGGGGCAACATGGCCAGCAGCACCTATTGCATCACTTCTTCTGGTCTCCTGTGTCAGTTTAACAGCAGCAGGATGCTAGATGCCTGGGTTGACCTCAAGGTCAGTCTGTGTTCAGGAAGTCGTACTCCATTTTCGGTTTGGCACGACCCAGGTGGCTGCACGCCCCTCACTTTGCAATGTGACCGCTGGATGCTAGGCTGTGCATGTCAAATAACGAAGAGCTCTCACGTTAGCCGCTGTTTCGCCCGTCCTTAACTCGCTGTGTCCTCTCTCCAGACCGCCTCTGCTCGCTGTCTGTCTGTCAGCGAGGCGTTCGTCTTCTGCGGCTGTGCGGACGGCACCGTGCGCGTCTTCAGCCCCCAGGACCTCCACTACGTCACCACCCTGCACAGGCCACACTGTCTGGGGGTGGACGTCAGCCAGGGCCTCCAGCCAGGGTGAGGAGTGGCCCGCTGGGCGTCTTGGTTGCGTTGAGGGCGCACGGGAAAATCCTCGGGTTCGGAGAATGCGGACGGAATTTAGGGGACCGTGCATTGAATGTGAATGTCTTGGTGGTAGTCAACTGAATGTGAATGTCTTGGTGGTAGTCAACTGAATGTGAATGTCTTGGTGGTAGTCAATTGAATGTGAATGTCTTGGTGGTAGTCAACTGAATGTGAATGTCTTGGTGGTAGTCAACTGAATGTGAATGTCTTGGTGGTAGTCAATTGAATGCGCGCGTCTACCCCTTAGTGTGGCTGTTGGTGGTTTTAATTAGTGATGCTAATTTAAACAATATTTTGGTAGATTCGGGCTTTCCCCAAAATCTTTTCATTTAATGTCTACACTGCTACAGAGTACTGTATGCTTCCAAGCAGAATGACATAATTTTTTCTATCATTCCAAAAAACAAGGAAGGCATTGGAGGGGCCTGTAAACACAAAAGACAGACAGTAGTTGAGGAAGAACTAAGAGTCCCAGTCAGTCTCCAGAAGTGGTGTTGACCTAAAGCCCTGAGACGTTGTCATAGGAACAGTGGATGATTCAGTGCCCTTAGCCACTGAAGTCACTACAAACAACCTCTGTATCAGGCTGTTGTCAAGGGATGATTTCATGCATGAACAGAACAACAGCTTTATAGCATTAGCATCCACCTTCGTTTGGTTTCTGTTAGTGACCGTCTCCGTGCATGACTCCGCAGGCACCTGTTTTCGGCCAATCCCAAGGCAGAGTACCCGGACACCCTGGCCCTGACCTTCGACCCAGTGACGCGTCACCTGACCTGCGTGTACAACGACCACAGTGTTTACGTGTGGGACGTGCGGGACATCCGGAACGTGGGGAAGGTCTACTCAGCCCTGTACCACAGCGGCTGTGTCTGGAGCGTCGAGGTGAGTTCTGCCGAGCCGTCGGCGCGGAATCACCGCGGAGCCCACGGCACTTCGGACCGGGCTAACCACTACTTCCTGTATTGACGTGTTTCCCCCAGACCTACCCCGACATGGATCCGTCCCGGTCCTGTCTGCCCCGCGGCTCCTTCCTCACCTGCTCCTCGGACAACACCGTCCGGCTGTGGCATGGCGAGCCGGCCCCGGGACCCGGGGCTCTCCGCAACCTCTACAGCCAGGTGAGTCCGGGCGGTTCTCCTACGAACCCTGACGCGGTGCCGCATGTTTGCCGCCTCGGGTTAACTAGCCGCCGCCCACATCCTGTGTGTTTTCGTCCAGGACCTGCTGAGGATCGTTTATGTCGGGGACGACACCCAGCACCTGCAGACCGAGGGGGAGAGAGGGGAGGGCGGCGTGGCGGACACCAAGTCTGGGATCAGAGTCCTGGGCATCTGCCCTGATGGACAACACCTGGCCGCTGGTGACCGCAACGGAAACCTACAGTAGGTACACACACACACACTCCGTCAACTTGACCACCTGAATTAAAACATGACATGTTTTCTCCTGTGTTCAGTATCTTTGGTCTGCAGTTCATGGATCGGCTGCAGAAGATCGAAGCTCACGATTCTGAGGTCCTCTGTCTGGAGTTCTCCCCGACGGAGACCGGTAAGGTCGAGGCCTGGAGTTTCACCGGCGTGGTTCTGGTCTGGGTGGTTTTGTTCTCGTCGCCTCATGTGTGCGTGTGTTTTTCAGGGCTGCACCTTCTGGCGTCGGCGAGTCGAGACCGTTTGATTCACATCTTCAACATGAAGAGGAGCTACAGCCTGGAGCAGACTGTCTACGACCATTCAGCCTCGATCACTGCCATCAAGTTTACTGGTACACACACACACACACACCCCCTCACCTTGAACGACAGCGTCACGCTTCCTGTTTTAGTAGTCTGCCCTCCTCCCTGGTCTGCTTGGCCCAAATGGTCAGATTTCCCAAATGTCCTGTTATTTAATTTTTTTAAGTCACGTTTTCCGGTGCAAAATCTTGCGCGTGCGCGCACACACACACACACCAATATTAATATTAAGTTTGTTGGTAAATGTATAAACGCGCACACACACGGGGAGAAAATAAAATTGCATAAATGTTCCTTCAGAGTAACACATCTAGGTCTGTCTGTCTGTATAGGTGTGAGTCCTGAGGTCCAGATGGTCAGCTGCGGTGCTGATAAAAGCATCTACTTTCGCAACGCTGAACAGGTGCACCTCCATTCATTATGTTCCTGGTGTATTCTGTGTCGGACCTTTGGGTTGACCCCTGGGGTGAGGGGCGTTGATCGTGATCGTAATGTCTAACATGCCCCACTCCCACAGTCGGCTGAGGGGCTGAACTTCTCCCGGAGCCACCATGTGGTGGAGAAGGCCACCCTGTACGACATGGACCTGGACGCCACACACACACACACTGCCATCGCCTGCCAGGACCGCAATATCAGGTACGCACACACTTGTTTTGGCACCAAAATGTATTACCATTAAAATCCTATTTTCCTTAACCTGAACCACTACTTCCCCCAAAATACTAAATCCAAATCTAACCCATAATGCCTTACCACCGTGGCTTGTGTGCATCTGAACGCCATTGGAGGACCGTGGCTTGTGTTCAATTCCCACAGGGGTCTTGACGGGACCAATATGACAATGCACTGACTGTTGTAAGACACTCTGGGTAAGAACTCTGAGTGACTTAAATGTTTGCAAATCTGACCTCTGAACTCCTCTCTTTAGAGTGTACAACGTGAAGACTGGAAAGATGAAGAAATGTTTCAAAGGTTCCACGAGTGATGAGGGAACCCTGCTGAAGGTAAGGAAGACCTGTCCAGTCTTTTATGTATTCACTGTTTTTACATTTGTCTGTTAGCAGACGCTCTTATCCAGAGCAACTTACTGTAAGTGCATTCCTCTTAAGGTGTCTTGGAAAACCAACATCTGACAATCATTGTGTTTTTCTGATGTGTCGGTGTTTCTCTGGGTTTTATTTCTCATGACCTGGTTTCATTGCGTTTCTACAGGTTCAGATGGATCCCTCTGGGACCTACCTAGCGACAAGCTGCTCTGACAAGAACATCTGTATCTTTGACTATGAGTCCGGGGAGTGCGTGGCCACCTTGTTCGGACACTCAGGTTGCTCTTCTCTTCCTCAACAGCTCCTCTTTCTCCTATTCCTTCTATTTATCTTTATCCAACTGATCTCCTGCTCTGGCTTTCTGGTGCATCTCTCCTGATCTGCCTTGTCCGTTTGTCTCCTTAGAGATTGTAACTGGGATGCGGTTCAGCCAGGACTGCCGACACCTGATCACCGTTTCTGGAGACAGGTAACCATTTCTGGAACAGACACGTCCTTTACAATGCCCTGTTCTCTTTCTGTTGGTCTTCTTAATAATAGTTTGTTCCGTCTGGCTGCTTATTTCAGTGCTGTGTTCTGTCTGTCTCCAGTGCTATGGCTCTCTGCTTCTCGATAATCATCTGTCTGTATCCGACTGTGTGTCTCTGCTTCTGTGTGATCCTGTGTGTTTCTCCAGCTGTGTATTCTTGTGGAGGCTGGACTCCCAGATGACCAACTGTATGAGGAAGAGACTAGCAGAGAAGAATCAGAGATCTGGTCCGAAGACTGTTGCCAGTGCCCCCAACCACCCGCACATCAGGTAATAAATTTCTCTTCACAATTAGCGACCCGCTTGTTAAAGACGAGCAAGAAATTGATTGAAAAATATGATGGTGTTTCATCAGCTTGAGCTCCAAATGGGACAGCCTTTGATTACGGTTTTGTTGTTAAAAGAAGCCAAATCAGAATCAAAAACTCGTGGCATAGACTTTGGCCCTTCTGTTTTGGTGCCCTCACTATGCCAAGATTACGGCGCAGAGTTTGGCGCAGAGTTTGGCGCAGAGTTTGGCGCAGAGTTTGGCGCAGAGTTTGGCGCAGAGAAACAGGACGTTATGTATGGTCACTTAGGAGTACCTAGTGAGTCCAATGTGCTTCAGTATACAGCCCAGTTTCCAAAAAAGTTGAGACGCTGCATAGAATGCAAATAAAAACAGAATGCAATGATGTGCAAATCATTCATCCCTATATTTAATTGAAAGTAGTACGAAGGCCAGTGCTTGACTTGGACCGGAATGACTTTCCTGTATTTCAAATTTTCGGCAAACAGCGTTCCAGTTGCTTTTTGGGGCAAAAGAGCCGCCTGGGACATCTGGGATAGGCTACTTTAATGGAACAAGCCTTATTAACATATATTTTGATGAACATAGTCTAATGTGCGATTTGTCAGTTCCTGTGCATTTTATCCCAAGTCAAGTACTGACAAAGACAACATTAAATGTTAACTGAGAAATGTTATTGTTTTTGGAAAATACATGCCCATTTTGAATTTGATGCCAGCAACACATTAAGTTGGGATGCCAGCAACAATTAAGTTGGGACAGGGGGATGTTTATCACTGTGTAGCATCAAGTGTTTGGTCAGTGAGGAGACCAATTGCTATAGTTTTGAAAGTGAAATGTATTTCCATTCTTGTTTGATATAGGATTTCAGCTGCTCAACAGTTCAGGGTCTCTTGTCGTATTTTTCGTTTCATAATGTGCCAAATGTTTTCAGTGTGTGACAGGTCTGGACTGCAGGCAGGCCAGTTTAGTACCCAGACTGTTACTACGGAGCCATGCTGTTGTAATATGTGCAGAATGTGGTTTGGCATTGTCTTGCTGAAATAAGCAAGGCCTTCCCTGAAAAAGACGTTGTCTGGATGGCAGCATATGTTGCTCCAAAACCTCTATATATTGTTCAGTATTAATGGTGCCTTCACAAATGTGCAAGTCACCCATGCCGTGTGCACTAATGCACCCCCATACCATCACGAATGCTGGCTTTTGAACTGTGCACTGATAACGAACTGGATGGTCCTTCTGCTCTTTAGCCTGAAGATCATGGCCATCCAATATTGGCTTTTGCCTTGTCCTTTGCGTACAGAGATTTCTCCAGATTCTCAGGACCTTTTAATGATATTATGTACCATAGATGATATCCCCATACTCTTTGCAATTTTACATTGAGAAACATTATTTTTAAATTATTGCACTATGTGCCCGCACAGTCTTTCAGAGTGGTTAACCCCTCCCCGTCTTCTGAAAGACTTTTCCTCTCTGGGATGCTCTTTTTATACCCAATCATGTCACTGACCTGTTGCCAATTAACCTAATTAGTTGTGAGATGTTTTTTTTTTTTTACACTTCCAGTCTTTTCTTGCCCCTGTCCCAGCTATTTTGAAACTTGTTGCTGGCATCAAATTCAAGGTGTGCATATATTTTTCAAGAAACAATAAAATGTCTCAGTTTCAACATTTTGGTATGTTGTTTTGTACTATCTTCTATTGAATATAGGGTTGAAATGATTTGCACATCTTTGCGTTCTGTTTTTATTTCCATTTTACACAGCGGCCCAATCATTTTGGAAACAGGGTTGTGTATCAATGCTTCTTTTCGATTTCGGTCGATGCATTTCCAAGGGTGCCACTGATCATTTTTTGGAGGGAGATTTTCTGATAAATATTTTTCTAATTTGTCATATTTTGAGATTGATCTGATTAAACAACATTCATAGCATTTTTTGCTTGTCTTAACGAAGTTTCCTGTAACTGTGGTTGCCATTTTCTCCTTATAGTAGCATATCTAGTCCCAATGAGTGTGTGTGTTTTGCCCAGGAGAGAGACCTTCATCACCCTGCCGTTGGGCCGCCTGTCCCAGATAGAGGATGAGGAGCCAATGAGTGAAGAAGAGGATCCCAGGACTCCTGCTCGATGTGATGTCACTTATGGTGAGTCCTCATTACCATCCAGATGTTATAAAACAGTGTGAATGTGTACCATCCAGACCTTCAAGGAACACTGAATTTTTTTCAGCAGTGCAGATTTGTTTTGAAATAAGCTCCTCAGCTGGTAAGATTTGTTTCACTGACCAAATTCATTTGCATTTTATCATCATAGACATGCTACCGGTCTCTTTTCCAGACTTCCCTGCCCTTGACCCCATGGCTCCGCAGACAAACGGAAAACTGCCCATGTGGGCCAGGAAACTGGTGAGTCTGATGAAGCACCTTCTGTCCTTCTCTATGGTGCTCCTTTTCTCTTTCCTTCTCTATGGTGCCCCTTTCCTCTTTCCGTCTCTATGGTGCCCCTTTCCTCTATCCCTCTCTATGGTGCCCCTTTTCCTCTGTCCCTCTCTGTGGTTTCCCTTTTCCTCTGTCCCTCTCTGTGGTGCCCCTTTCCTCTGTCCCTCTCTCTGGTGCCCCTTTCCTCTGTCCCTCACAAAGAAGGCCATTTCGTCTGTTTCTGTTGGAGCCCTAGCTTGCTGGTAGTGCACTTGAACTGGGTCCTTTGACATGTCAGGGTTCTGTGGCCGGTACCACTGCCCCCCTGGCCGCTGTGGAGCCCCTGCCAGCCCCCCTCCAACCCCGCGGCCGCTGGGCGGAGCAGAACCCCCTGGCCATTAGATCAGTCCTGGAGACGCACAGCCTGCAGCTCCCTCTCTCACCCACGCCTCACAGAGCAGTAGGAACCAGGCAGGAGGATGAGGAAGAGGAGGAGGAGGATCCACACTTCCACCCTCAGAGTCTGGACAGCCTGCTGGGAGAGGAAGAGGAGGAGGAGGAGGGAGGGGAAGAAGAAGACGACAAGGTCTATTTAAAAAGAATTCTTCAATCCATTATCAACAGATACACATTGCCATTATTAAACGAATAATACATTGCTGTTTGTTTCTGGGTCCCTCCAGACGTCAGGTTCCCTATCCCTGCCAGACAGTGAGGACCAGTTTGGCCCTGGCCTCAGCTCTCCAGAGAGGAGTGGCTACATCCTCTACCCTGCCAACAGCACCGTGCTGTCTACTGGAGGAGCAGATGGGTGAGGCTGGGTGTGGCCGTCTCCCTGGCCGACTGGGGCTTACTGGCTGTGTTTGTTTGGTTGCCTGTTTCTCATTGGCTGTCTGCCTGGCTCAACGTAGAGCTGGATGTTGTTTGTATTGTGTCTCAGAACCACCCATACGTGACAAAATGACTGGTTTGCAGCATCTCATTTGCGTCCAATAGCTGCCTGAAGTCGTGTGACCCATTGACCCACAGACACCGGGTGTGTTTTCAGGTCATGATTTGCCTGACCTGTGCTGCAGCCGTCTTCAGTTGTTTGTTTTGAGGTCGTCTCTCATTCTCAGCATGTGGAAAGCATGTACAATTGGATTTGAAATTGGTCTTGGCCTTTCATTCACTTTCAACTTTTTGGCCCTGAACAACTCCCTAGTTACTAAGCCAGAATCTTTGAGGTCTTTGTCTTGCTGAATGGTGACGCGCCATCAGTTAAGATGCAAATGTTGTTGTTCACTCCTCAGTTAATTCTGCTGCTGTCATCTACAGTTTCATGGATGACTTAAGTAAATATTCTTCAATCGTTGCCGAGATCTTCCTTGCCGTTGGTAATTGTTGAGTTTAGCAGTACTATACTTTTATTTTACCAACTGTTTTTGGTAAGCCTATGGTTTTGGGTGACTTATTTTTGTTTCCAGATGTGTAGTCTCATATTGGCTTCCTGGATTTTTGTTGAATTCCACCTCTTTGGTCCTCAGGGTTACCGACACCATAGCATATTTCAAAGACAAACACAAAAACAAGACAGTGTCAGCTCTCTTGTGACTAGAGATTGTGACAGCACCCAAATGACTAACCAGAAACACTTATCAAGCCAATTGTCCCAATGCTGTGTGTCTGTAGTGAATTTGATCAGCAGCATGGACAGCGGAAGGGCTGGGGAGGGGAGGAGCTAAGTCCAGACAGCGCCTGTTGTGTTGGCTCTGTAGAAAGCCAGGACCCACCCCAGGACGGTAAGACTACAGTCACCACCACCATTCTGCTACTATTATGATGAATACACTGCAACTTTGTCTGTGTCAACACTGTTTGGCCCCTCCCCCTGCAGATACGGATTCCTTGAGCCAAGTGAGCTCCGCTGGCAGCTCTGGAGTCGAGGAAGAGGAGGATGAAGATCCACAGACACTCCTCAAACAGCATTTTGACACCATGGCCAACCACCTGAGCAACGAGGGTACGGGCACTAAGATGAATGAGGGTGGTTGTTTCGGTGATTTTGGACGTTGAGCTTTAAGTGGTGTCTGTTGTGTCCCATAGAGAAGTTTGAGACGGACTTGTCTGGCCTGCAGCCCCCTCCCTCAGAGACCCTCTTCCTCAACCCCCGACTCAGCATCTCGACTCGCTTCCTGTCCCGCTTCCAGAGCCGACTCCGGTCAGTACCCACCACCACATAACCTCGTCAGTGCCGACCCCCACATAACCTCGTCAGTGCCGACCCCCACATAACCTCGTCAGTGCCGACCCCCACATAACCTCGTCAGTGCCGACCCCCACTTAACCTCGTCAGTGCCGACCCCCACTTAACCTCGTCAGTGCCGACCCCCACTTAACCTCGTCAGTGCCGACCCCCACATCTTCGTACGTCATGCCCAAGGCGTACTGACGTACCGGGCGGGGGTTTAATCCTGTCCTGTTTGGTGTGTTAGTGGTCCTGCTGCCGCCCTTCGTCCTGCTCCTCTTCCTCCCAGCATCACCGAGGAGACCAGCAGCCCTTCTCCTGACTCCTCCACATCCTCCACCCCGAGCACCACCCAGGTACTGACCTGACCCTTACCACACTGCCCATTTTAATTTAGTTCCCACAACTCCCACTGAGATGTAATGTTAAATGGCTGTTTCCAGGTTCAGCCCTTTCTCTACTTCCCCATAGTCAGGTGAAGTCATGAATAGAGCCTAGACGCTTTCAACAGTTGTTCGATGTCACTGCTGATATTAGCCTTTCACAGAAATATCAAAGGTTTGGACACACCCATGTCGGCAAGGTTCTCCTAACTTTTGATTGTTACTACAAATAGAATTTGGCCAATATACTTCTGTACATTTGCAGCAATTTTTTTTTTATTTTTTAGTATTTTGGTTTGATTTTAATGTACGATTTCAACATGAAAGTCTGTAGTTGCGTCCCTAAGAACATTTTTTTTT
>JACXGI010019270.1:0-12301 GCA_016801175.1 Esox masquinongy
GGCTGAAATGGGTTTTCTCAGAAGGGTGGCTGGCGTCTCCCTTAGAGATAGGGTGAGAAGCTCAGTCATCCGTGAGGAACTCGGAGTAGAGCCGCTGCTCCTTTGCATCGAAAGGGGCCAGTTGAGGTGGTTCGGGCATCTGGTAAGGATGCCCCCAGGACGTCTCCCTAGGGAGGTGTTCCAGGCACGTCCAGCTGGGGGGAGACCTCGGGGTAGGCCCAGGACTAGGTGGAGAGATTATATTTCGACACTGGCCTGGGAACGCCTCGGGATCCCCCAGTCAGAGCTGGCAAATGTGGCTCGGGAAAGGGAAGTTTGGGGTCCCCTGCTGCCCCCGCGACCCGATACCGGATAAGCGGATGAAGATGAGATGACACTTTGCTCTGCTCTCCCAATTTCACCCTCTCGCTACACTGGTAATGCTGTAGTACAGTCCACACTATGGATCTGGACATTCTCTTCTGCATCCGCTATGGGTCCTATTGAGAAAACCCACATATTCCCCCCTCCCTTATTGACAATGCCTTCATTCTCTGGGCAAGGACAGGTATTCAGACCTTCCATGACCTTTATGACAATGGTATTTTCTCTAGCTTCCCAGATCTCGCCTCTAAACACTCTTTGCCCCATCTCATTTTTTCCGCTACCTCCAGATAAGACATTTGGTTTCCTGCCAATTCTCTGGCTTTCCTGTTTTACCTGCAAACCAGGCCTGGACGCTCTACTGACTCTTATGCCCAGACAGAAAGCTATAATCTCTCAGGTATATTCATGTCTTATAGGTTTTCAACAGGCACTCTACCAACAAAGCTAAATCTGCCTGGGAGCGGGAAATGGGTGTTGAATTCACGGAGGAGCGGTGGGGTGAGGCGATAGACAGGGTTAGCTCTAATGGGTGTTGAATTCACGGAGGAGCGGTGGGGTGAGGCGATAGACAGGGTTAGCTCTAATGGGTGTTGAATTCACGGAGGAGCGGTGGGGTGAGGCGATAGACAGGGTTAGCTCTAATGGGTGTTGAATTCACGGAGGAGCGGTGGGGTGAGGCGATAGACAGGGTTAGCTCTAATGGGTGTTGAATTCACGAAGGAGCGGTGGGGTGAGGAGATAGACAGGGTTAGCTCAACTACATCCTGTGCCCGTCTCAGACTTATACAGTTTAAGGTGGTTCATAGGGTTGACTTCAAGTCCAGACTGTCTGAAATTTACCCTACTGTGACTGATGTTTGTGACAGATGTCATAACTCCCTGTGTCACCTTTATCATGTTTTTTCTATGCCCAAACCTGAGAAGCTACTGGGACACTATCTTCAAGGTCTTATCTAAAGTACTTCAAATTCGGCTGCTTCCCTGTCCCCTGGTAGCTGTTTTTGGTGTTCCAGAAGACTCACTCTCGTTTGACACCAAACATGGCGACAATGTTGCTTTCAATACACTACTGGCACAGAATTCTCCTTCATTGGAAATCTTCCCAGCCCCCCCAGTTTCTTAATGGCTCGAAGACGTTATGTCCTTCCTGCAGTTAGAGAAAATTAAGTATTCTTTTTTCGGGGCTCCACCAAAATTATTTTAAAGAGACTTTTTATTTCTTATTTTGAGTGTCTCTGGAGGCTCCTGGAGTAGTTTACAACAATGTTAGCCTAGGCTTTTATCATTTCTTTTTTTATGTTTTTTTATACTTATTTTGTTTACTTGAACATTTCCCTTGTTTGTGTTTCTGTGTTTTTGTCCTGGTTTGTTTGTGTTTTTATTTTTTCATGTATTTGCTTTATACTATTAGTGTATCTTTGGTGGGTGGGATGCCGCGAGGATGTAGGTGGGGGGGGGGTGTTTGGGGGGGTGCTCTGTTCGGTGGTGGGATGTAGATGTTGGTGTAGCATTCATTTTGTTTATCTGTACTGTCTGCATTTTCATCACTGTTAATAAAAAAGACTGTTAAAAAAACAAGAAACCAGGCAAGCCTAGTTCAACCAGCCCGCAATAGAAAGGGTCGGCCACGTGAAAGGCTGTGTCTTTAACCACTACACCACAGAGCTGTACATTTTCTGGCTGTCAGTACAGCCTCTTGTCTATACTGACACCCGGCATCTGTATATCTTGAACAAATCCTTTTTTGCCATTGGCCATTTTAATAGTTAATTGGCCAATCATGAATGACATTAAAACAGTTAAACTGACTAACGTTTCTTACTAATTTTACCTCCACCAGAAATAGCGTCTATGTATGCCGTTTGCCACTGGCAGTTTTAACAGCGTATTAGCCAGTAATAAGCTTTACCAGTATCTACTAACTTACTGGAATAGTCATAAAAATTGAGCAATTGCTAGCGAGTCTGCCAAAGCTATTTCATTTCATGGCATAAGAACGTACTTTTTTCTTTCAATCGTGAATGACATTTATACAGTAACTATCAATAAAGGTGACGATAACAACATTTTTCATCAAGTGAAAAGACGAGATAATCATGGAATCTACCAGAAATAATTAATAAATGTCATTGCTCTCAATGGATTCGAACTTAGCTCTTCCACATGAGAGGCACTGTCTTTAACCACTACGCCACAGCATTACATGTTTCAGAAGTCGCTAGTCTCCATTGAGGATTGTGTTAAACTGAAACGTTTCTTATTAAGTTTACCTCCACCATAGCGTCTATGTACTGTATTGCTTTTGCAACTGGCCGTTTTAACAGCTTATTAGCCAGTAATAGGCTTACTAGTATCTACTAACTTCCTAGGAATAATCATAAGAAGTGAGCAATTGCTAGCGAGACTGAAGATGATACTTTCCATGCCAGAAACAGTCGCAATATAACCGTATACAGTTTCAGTTAAGGCTTACTATAACGTAACCAATGTATGTTAAGCCAGCAAATGTGTTTGTCATTACGGAATAATTCATAATGCGTACATCGCTTCTTCTGCCAGTAGACACGAACTCCGGACCTATAATTCACAAGTCCGCTTCTCTGACCACTACGCTATTTAACAAGTGTCAGTCACTCAGTAAGAGACATTCACTTTTCTTAGCCGGCTCTGCTTACGCGGTCCGGCAAAAAACACTCTGCAAAACCGCATGGTGTTTTTCCAGATATCACAATTGGAAGTACAAAGGGAACATGTCACCTGGCAGCAATGGGATTCATAAGACACACAGTGTGCACAGTTGTGATTGGAAGGTAATGATTAAACTTCCTGAATTTTTTTTCAATTTCAAATGAATGGTATGGAATTTAACACTATATCTATACCACTAGTAAACACAGTCATGAGTGGTAACTGTACAATTGAATGGAAAAGGCAAAGCACACTGGGAAAATTAGATTGTAAGCATGGTTTAGTGGAGGTGTGATTTTCACTTAGGTATTTGTTGGTCACCATGAGTGGAAAATTTGGAGCACTTTATAAATACTATGGTAGGACTCAGAGCGGTGGCTCATAATTACTTATCAACAGAAGGGACAATTCTGAATTGTAAATACATTCACACCATACAATGTATTAAAAAATGCTTTGAAACTGAACAGATGTTTTCATCAACAGCATTTGACAGGTTAGGCTAGATAACAACAAAGTCTGTTCAGTCTTTGGATGTACAACCCAAAAGACTGTATTTCATTAAAATGAAGAAACTCACAGCACAACACATTAATTGGAATACTTTCTGCACATACCAGAACTGCAACTGATTTCAAAACAGTTGGCTCTGATCCAAAGTTTAATACCTAAACTGGAACGCACATTTCCATGATGGTTGCAAAATGTTCAAGCAGTAGATTAATTTAGGAAATGTTTGCTGCTTTTAGGTGAGTAGTGTGAGATATTTTCATCATTCAATGAACATGCACAAACGTAGAGGAATGAAATACTACTTCTAAAACAGTAATTGGAATAAGACATGGTGGGAAATATAATGAATGGCGTTGGGTATGCATGAAATTCAGCCACACTATTAAAGGTGCAATACATACGATTTTTACTGCACTACTAGCATACAAAAGGGGTTGGGTTCTTGTTTAGAGGCATTTCTACACAATGCACCTTTAAAGTTAATTCAGACTCTCAAAATAAAGCATTTGCAATACATTGTATTGTTTTGAATATTTTTAAGACAGTATATTAACGTACAATCTAACTTGTGCAGAGTCCTAAAGACCAAAATTTGATGAATGTAACACCCATGTTTGTGTCACTAGAAATAAAATTAATGGGTAATTACTAAAATTCAGATGAAGAACAAAGTACGTCAGGAAATAAGATTTAACGGTAACATCCTGTAAATATCACATACGGTAAGTCTACTGTTTAATTACAGTATTTTGCTGGCAACCCAGCTGTCAGTACTTTACTGTATATTAAAATATTTGCAGTAAATGGCTGTATTTCTGAAAGATTCTGTAAAAAAGGAAGTACGATACATTGCTAGAGGAAGACATTTTGATTAGTTAATACAGTCCCAATCACTGTCCAACCCCTAGTTAATACAGACCCAGTCACTGTCCAACACCTAGTTAATACAGACCCAGTCACTGTCCAACCCCTAGTTAATACAGACCCAGTCACTGTCCAACCCCTAGTTAATACAGACCCAGTCACTGTCCAACCCCTAGTTAATACAGACCCAGTCACTGTCCAACCCCTAGTTAATACAGACCCAGTCACTGTCCAACCACTAGTTAATACAGACCCAGTCACTGTCCAACCCCTAGTTAATACAGACCCAGTCACTGTCCAACCACTAGTTAATACAGACCCAGTCACTGTCCAACCCCTAGTTAATACAGACCCAGTCACTGTCCAACCCCTAGTTAATACAGACCCAGTCACTGTCCAACCCCTAGTTAATACAGACCCAGTCACTGTCCAACCCCTAGTTAATACAAACTCAGTCACTGTCCAACCCTACACTCCCCACTAGAAAGAGGGCCAGCCCAAAATATCAGTCCTATCACCATATCATAACAGTCTTAATAATCAGTAGCCGGTGTATACCAGAGAAGGACAGACACATACACAGAATATCAACATGATTATAAATGTCCTAATGATCAGTACAAAAACATCCGTATATCTGATTGGCTCCAAATATTAATTTATATTTCATGTGTATTGACAGTCCATTCATGGGTCTCATGGGAAGTTCCTAACTGAAGAACTTTACGCATTTACGGACATTCATACATTACAACAAGACTATTATTATTTTGTTAATCCATGGAGGTCAGGGCACACCAAGGAACACGTGACAAATGTTACTTGAAACAATGACAGAGAAGATACACTATGGCAGGAGGACCTTAAATAAGGACAAAACAAGGGGGCAAACACGGCACAAGTGACAAGATTAAATTAGACTGGTGAAACCAATAAATAAAGGGGAAAAAACAGGACATAGAAACAGAAAACCAGAACTGAAATACATAGAACAGAGAAACATAATAGTTATAATACTGGTGTGTATACTACTTACAGCCTTCATAAACTTAATGTAGTATTCTTTGCTTACAGTATCAGTAAAAACTCACTCTGCTACATTCTATTCAGTGTTACACAACATGTATGTATGAGGAAATACTGTTGTTTTCTTACTCAACATTCCCTGAAGTGAACTTTACTTAACCTCTGAATAATCTGCGTATGTGCTATTTGTTTTACTATTATTGTTACAGACATTTTGTTAATTTAATTTAAAACTATAGAAAAACAATTTGTATTCTTAATTGTATTGGTTTGGCTGAACTGTGAATGCATTGAGTATGTAAGTTAAAACTTTCCAATACAGAAGGATCGTCAAAGTTTGATGACCACATCATTACTACTGGAACCTATAGGTCTTTAATCCTCCTCAGTACCACATCATTACTACAGGAACCTATAGGTCTTTAATCCTCCTCAGTACCACATCATTACTACTGGAACCTATAGGTCTTTAATCCTCCTCAGTACCACATCATTACTAGTGGAACCTAGTTCTTTTATCCTCCTCCTCAGTACCAAATCATTACTTCATATGACTGAATCTGTGATATTAATGTCCATAACCATGAATGTCCAGTGCTCACCATGAAGTATGTATTTTCCCTGTTCAAATGCTCTGCGTTGCTTTGTTCCGTCGTGTACCTCTGACATCTGTATCTGACAGTTATGATGTACAGTCATGTGACAGACAGAAACACAGTTTGTACCTGGTTGGACTGGTTGTTCTAGTTGGGCACATTCTCATGAGAAAGCCTTTTGTCACTCATGTCTTGTCCTCTGGTAGGTAGTCAACTTTCTTGTCCTCTGGTAGCCTACACTGTAAAAAATGTCTGTAGATTTTACGGTGAAAAACTGTCAAACCAGTGGCGTCGTTAGGCCTGGGCTACGCCCCGAATGTATTGTTATCCTAGCGACGCCTCTGTGTAAAGCCATGACAGTAAAATACAGTAAACTCTAAATTGGTTGAATACAGTTTCTTTTAACAGTGTAACACTGTATATACAGTATCTCACAAAAGTGAGTACACCCCTCACATTTTTGTAAATATTTGATTATATCTTTTCATCTGACAAGATATAACAACAGAAGCCTGAGGCCGGGCTGGCTGAGCTGTTTTTTATAGGGAATGGTCCCGACGTGTCAAATATTTATGACAGTTTAATATACTGACACACATTTACAATATTCCCATGCATGTTTCATATTAAAAGCTTTAATATAAATCACAGTGAATTTCTACATATAGCTTTAAAATGAGTAATCCAGTGTGGAAAATAGCATGGTTATATGTACAGTATCTCACAAAAGTGAGTACACCACTCACATTTTTGCAAATATTTGATTATATTTTTCATGTGACAACACTGAAGAAATGGCACTTTGCTACAATGTAAAGTAGTGAGTGTACAGCTTGTATAACAGTGTAAATTTGCGGTCCCCTCAAAATAACACAACACACAGCCTTAACATCTAAACCGCTGGCAACAAAAGTGAATACACCCCTAAGTGAAGTTGGGCCCAATTAGCCATTTTCCCTCCCCGGTGTCATGTGACTCGTTAGTGTTACAAGGTCTCAGGTGTGAATGGGGAGCAGGTGTGTTAAATTTGGTGTCATTGCTCTCACACTTCCACATACTGGTCAATGGAAGTTCAACATGGCACCTCATGGCAAAGAACTCTCTGAGGATCTGAAAAAAAGAATGAAAGATGGCCTAGGCTATAAGAAGATTGAGCCAAACTGAGCTGCAGAACAGTGGCCAAGACCATACAGCAGTTTAACAGGACAGGTTCCACTCAGAACAGGCCTCACCATGGTCGACCAAAGAAGTTGAGTGCACGTGCTCAGCGTCATATCCAGAGGTTGTCTTTGGGAAATAGACGTATGAGTGCTGCCAGCATTGCTGCAGACGTTGAAGGGGTGGGGGGGTCAGCCTGTCAGTGCTCAGACCATACGCCACACACTGCATCAAATTAGTCTGCATGGCTGTCGTCCCACAGGGAAGCCTCTTCTAAAGATGATGCACAAGAAAGCCCGCAAACAGATTGCTGAAGACAAGCAGACTAAGGACATGGATTACTGAAACCATGTCCTGTGGTCTGATGAGACCAAGATAAACTTATTTGGTTCAGATGGTGTCAAGCGTGTGTGGTGGCAACCAGGTGAGGAGTACAAAGACAAGTGTGTCTTGCCTACAGTCAAGCATGGTGGTGGGAGTGTCATGGTCTGGGGCTGCATGAGTGCTGCTGGCACTGGGGAGCTACAGTTCATTGAGGGAACCATGAATGGCAACATGATCCCCTCCCTTCGGAGACTGGATCGCAGGGCAGTATTCCAACATAACGACCCCAAACACACCTCCAAGACGACCACTGCCTTGCTAAAGAAGCTGAGGGTAAAGGTGATGGACTGGCCAAGCATGTCTCCAGACCTAAACCCTATTGAACATCTGTGGGGCATCCTCAAACGGAAGGTGGAGGAGCGCAAGTTCTCTAACATCCACCAGCTCCGTGATGTCGTCATGGAGGAGTGGAAGAGGACTCCACTGGCAACCTGTGAAGCTCTGGTGAACTCCATTCCCAAGAGGGTTAAGGCAGTGCTGGAAAATAATGGTGGCCACACAAAATATTGACACTTTGGGCCCAATTTGGACATTTTCACTTAGGGGTGTACTCTCTTTTGTTGCCAGCGGTTTAGACATTAATGGCTGTGTGTTGTGTTATTTTGAGGGGACAGCAAATTTACACAGTATACACAGTTATACCAGCTGTATACTCACTACTTTACTTTGTAGCAATGTGTCATTTCTTCAGTGTTGTCTCATGAAGATATAATCAAATATTTGCAAAAATGGGAGGGGTGTACTCAATTTTGTGAGATACTGTATGTGTACTGTTGTGCCTTACATCAGCACTGTTATGAAGTAGTAAAAAAAAGTCCACTCAGTATTCTACAATACTTACTGATCAACAAACTTCTTGTGAGCATTTCTTTGAAGCACTTTTTCCCATTGACTCCTTTCCAGTAAATTTTTTTGGCCACTGTATCCGAGAAGATCCTTGACAGTATATTCCATGTTACTCTTTTGGTGTTCTGTCCTCCTACAGTACCTAGAGCAGAAATCTGACAAGACAGAAAAGTATTTCAGTTCGTTCCAGTGAAAGTGACCTTATCCCCATTCAAAATTAGTGCACACGATTATTCAAACCTCATTTGATCTACCATGTTCAGTGTCAATTTTATATTTATATTCCAATAAATGGAAACGTTGAATTTAATTTAAATAAAAACTGCACTGCCAGACATGGTTTATTCCTTACAAAGTAGACTGAACAGCATAAAAGTGATTTAAAAAAGACAATTATCATACCATATTTTGCTTAGCCTGTGAATGCCTTGCATCTTTAAGCCACTCCTCCAACTCCTCCCCTTCAGACATGGTGGCCAGTGGGACACTGATATTGTGAGGCACCTCAGCCACAGGAGTTTCTGTCCCCATTCTTGCCGCAATATTATTCACAGCAGCAGCAAGCTGCATTTGCTGTTCCTTGATATGTTCCAGCAAAGTAAGGATGTGCAGCTGAGCCGCTACAAAGAGTTGAGAAACATTCTATTAAGACTATTTTTTTTCCCACCTTCATTCAAACATATCTATCATATATGGGGTAAAGTACTTCTAAAGACCACTTATTTACATGATTTATATGATCATAGACTGTTTCAGAAGGATTTTACCAAAGCAAGGAAAAGATCCAGTGCCGGTCTTCCCCAGTCTGAAGGTAGGGATGAAGGAATAGTCTTGGTTATCATCTGACAGAGGAGTGGAACAGATCCGGTGCATAGGACTTAAGGGCATGCGAGACGTAGGGGTAGGAACAAGTGGCACTGGAGCTGGGGAGAGGTACATTGAACACATTGGTTTTGCTAACAGCGAAGTACTTTGAAAAGCACAGTTTTATAAAATAATTAAGTGTAGTACCTGTCCAATGACCACATTTAGATTGCAGAGGTCCGGCAGTGAATTGGTGTGAAGTACTTGAAGGCATGCAAGTAGGAATGGCGACAAGCGGTGCAGCGGCTGAGGAGATATGTGACAATATATTTTTTATTATGTTCATATTTACTGGTAAATACTTGATATATGTATAACATGACAAATATATGTACATAGTAAATAAAATAAACATATCTGAATGTATATGCAGTATCATGACTAAAATTGATGAAGAGTCTCTTTTTATCTTCAGATATATATCCACTGTAACCCTGCTGAACTCTGTGACCCAGAGAACTCTGTGACCCATCATAATTATGGTAAAGTGATGTGACCCATCACTTTACCATAATTACCATGTCTGCAAATACCAAACCTTGGCTTAATTTCTCTTTAGGTAGTTACTTCTTCCTCATTGTCTGTCTGCAACTCTGAAGTACCGCAGATCAGTGAGGCCCTCAGTTTTTCTCTCGCCTTTTGGTAGTCACCTGATCAGAATTAAGAAAAGATGAATTATTAGTCTACCTCTGTAAACTCTCAAACTAGCCTTATGTCCAAAATCAATCACTGTTAACTATAAAGTAGGGTTGTCAATCGATAAAAATATTTAATTGCATGATTGTCCATAGTTAATCGTGATTAAATGCAAACAAATCTAAATTTTCTTTGTTCAAAATTTATCGTAAAGAGACACTTAATCTTTTTTTTTGTTAAAGTAAAGTTAATTGACTGTAAACAAATACTTGATAACTTAACACTTAATAGGACCGATCGTTGAATGGATCCTTACCAGCTCTTGAGAGGACTCAAACGTCGTACAATCTCCAGTCTGGTCCTGGCTCCTTCCGTTTTTGGACAGCCCTATTGATTCGTTCATCATTCTTATAGTTTGGCCACCACGTCACACCGTCTTCAAACCAAGCCTCCGATATTATATTTACTGTCTTGGCCTCAGTAAATTCCACTATCATATACATCTGAAAAAGAAAATGTGGGTGCTTTTTAATTTTGGACCCTGTTTGTCACTAAGCTAAACGCTGACTGCTAGTCATCACAAAAAATAAATCTACAGAACAAGACAACTCTTTTTCAGCACTTTTGTCAGCAGGTCTGCTTTTGAGTGTATGCTTACTGTAGTTTGTGAGACCTCTAACACATCATGAAGATAAACAACTCACTATGTGAAACTTACTGTACATCATTAAAATCGAGTATCCAGAACACTTTCTGGAGTAAAGCTGCTCTTCTTCATTTCTGTTTGTCTCAGCAGTGTTACGTCAGTCTTTAGTCTTTTGGGTTAGGGTCAAAACTCAGCTCTCCACCCTCACTTTCTATGCCCACCACCAAAACTATGCCCTAATCACTATGTAAGAAAGGCATGACAACAAACCTCTCTTTATAAGGTAGGAGCACACACTTATGAGAGATCTCTGATGCTTTAGCCACCTTAAATGGCCCGGTTGGTTGAGAGACAATAAATATTCTGAGAAAATCAGAGCTCATGGGATAGTTGAAGAACTTTTCAATTATTTTGAAAACTTCAAATACTACATAGATTCCCTCCACAGATTGAGTGATGTTATGTAAAACACAAATATCTCTGCCTATAGCAAAAACATTATCACCTGTGGAAACTTTCAGTGCCCATTTTTGTGTATGTAGCTCTCTGTACTGTGCTTCAGCTTGAAGGCCATCAGGAACAAGTTCTTAAACTCTTACGACACAACTCAATACTACAAATCTTTTGTACCTCTGATAAGCTTCTTATTATCTGAGCAAGGGGAAATTCTGGCTTTCTCACAAACCTCTTCGGTTTATGGAGGTAATATTCATATGGAAAAGCCGAGATAGAGTCCAAACAACCATTAGTTGTGCATCTGCAGATAGGTGGACCAAAGAATGGACATTATACAAAAAAGCATCTCTGCCGTACAGCTCCCCAAAATGACATACAAACATGTTGAGCAATGTGTCTGCATAATTATTATACACAGAGCAGAGCTGTGTACTGACAAGGATGGAAATTCCAGTAAATAACAACATGAAATTGTTATATAAATTACTGTCTACATATGGTGCCAGAACAACAGGGCCTGTATGCAAGAGAAATTGTCTTAACTCAGTAGCTTTCCAACGATCTAACTCTCTGAGGGACCTTGGTTTCCTTGCAAACTCTACTGGTATGTACCTATGCATCTGAGTTAGACTTTCTGAAATCCTGTTAACAAGACTAGAGGACAAACAAAACTTTAATGGGCCCCTCAGCCAAATGTTTAACAATCGACGCATTACACCTAAACATTCAAGGTGCATGTAATCTAGGGGAAACTGAGTTACTATACCAACATCTAAATCCGAAAATCCATGAGGTCCTTCATGGTGATGGTCCTCATCAGCTCGCTCTGAAAATGATGTGTCAGTCCGTAACATGTAATCATTTATGGGGAATGTCATTCCTCTGTTAATGTAAACACCTGGCTGGGAACATTTATCACATCCATGATATGCATTGTGAGCTTTTGTGTTTTTATAAATGCCCTAGCAGGGGTATCACAAATTACAGAATCTAGTTTAATGAACACTTTTTTCCCTAGTTGCTGTAGTTGCTGTAACTCATGCGTGAAGTCATGCAAAAATTCTTTAGCTGGAATTGGTTTTTTTCTACCACAAAAAAGACCAATAACAACAGGTTCCTTCATTGGAAAACTTAACAGAAGTGCTAAAATAGGCCACAACTGAATATTTGTGCTTTTAAACAGTGGTAAGCCATCAATATTAATCTGCAGCCTGAATGTAAAGCCATCAGCAACATTGTCAATCAGTTGAGTTAAGGT
>JACXGI010019271.1:0-12260 GCA_016801175.1 Esox masquinongy
TCTATGATTAAGTGTAGTCTGGCCCAGGGGCATGAAGGTGACCAGAATGGCTTGATACTGTCCACCCTTGCTGTCTTGCCAGGTGGGCTCTCATCGCCACTGGGATGCCCTCCCTCCAATGCCATTCGGGGGCGGAGTCACTGGCTTGTTGTTGTCTCTCTGTTGCGCACTTGTGCAATTGGCCTGTACTCTGCTGGCATTACTCGGCCCTCATTCAGGGTGGTTGCGGTTGGTGGGTGTCCCTTTGGTTGATGCTTGGCAATGTGGGTGGATTGATTTCCTGCCTGGTGGGCCTTGTCCGGGGCCTCCCCCGGATAGGGCCACAGTGTCACCGGACCCCCCTATCTCAGCCCCAAGGTCTTACGCTGCTATATTATTGTGCTGGGGGAGTAGGGTCAGTTCTCCTTCTCCATTATAAATCCTAGTAGATCTAAGGAATGCATTTTCTAAATTTTCCCTGTCTCCTGCCGTTTTAAACATAGGAAGACATGAGGTCCTGGACCACACCTGAGGAGTACCAGGCTTGAAAGACCCGTTGCTGTCCCGGTCCAAAGTCCTCCTGGTTGTGTTGCAGATCAAGACGATACCTGACGATTTCAGCTGCCACTGTGCTGACACCTCCCCCTCCCCGTGTTGTCCCTGTCCTTGTCCATCTGGTCATGCTTCTGACCTGGACTATGTTTAAATAGACTCTGGACTCAGCCCACATGCATTTATTATTACAATTTGTAATCTTAATTTGTTCACCCGGCACAGCCAGAAGAGGACTGGTCACCCCTCTGAGCATGGGTCCTCTCTAGGTTTCTTCCTAAATTTCGGCCTTCTTAGGGAGTTTTTCCTAGCCACTGAAATTCAACACTACTGTTGTTTGCTCCTTGGGGTTTAAGGCCAGGTGTTTTGTAAAAGCACTTTGTGACAACTGCTGATGTAGAAAGGGCTCTATAAATAAATTTGATTGATTGATTGATTAAGCCTCCCTCAATACAATACAATACAGCTAGAAACCCTCTCTTAAGATGGCAGGAGTACTGATTAGAGCATATAACCTCCAGTGGCATGTCAAGTCTTGTGCACTAAAGTGCATCTTTTCCCACTTAATTCAGATTAAATTGCAGAGCCGGGTGTAAAGTACATCACTCCCCTCTCATTTCCCAGGCATTTCCATTGTGGATCGCCTCTAGCCTGCGGCTTTGACGGGACTGATTTGATCATTCGTACAGTCACAGAAAAGGCATTGAGTTAAGGAGCCCGGGCAATGTCAATGTTCTCCAGTGTTTAAAGTCAATAAAAAATGTAGTGAGATGGGTTAAATACTATTATATATACACTTATACGTATATACACAGTTAGGTCCGGAAATATTTGGACACTGACACCATTTTCATAATTTTGGCTCTGTACCACAATGGATCGGAAATGAAACAACTGAGATGCAAATGATGTGCAGACTTTCAGCTTTAACTCAAGGGGTTGAACAAAACTATCCTTTGAGATGTTTAGGAATTGCAACCATTTTCATACACAGTCCCCTTATTCCGGGGGCTCAAAAGTAATTGGACAAATAAACACAATCATAAATAAAATGTTAAATTATTTTTTGGACTGCTTGAAGTCTGGAACGCAGGGACGTCACCAAACGCTGGGTTTCCTCCTTTGTGAGGCTTTGCCAGGCCTTTACTGTAGCTGTCTTCAGTTGTTGCTTGTTCGTGGGTCTTTCGGCCTTAGGTTTGGTCTTCAACCAGTGAAATGCATGCTTGATCGGGCTGAGATCAAGTGATTGACTCGGCCATTGAATGTGAATACCCTCAAATTAAAGCTGAGAGACCACACTTTAAGCCCCTATTCATGATTTAACTCTGGGTAGACAGCCAAAAGAACAAAACTTGTGTCAGTGTCCAATTATTTCTGGACCTAACTGTAAATATCCCTTGTTCCATTTGAGTGTTCTTAAAGAAGGGTTCAATTAATTGAGGGTATGAACAGTTGTTTGTTGTTTCCACTACCTGGTAGTTAAATTAACCCACCTGGTGTGACTGAAGAGTTTCCAGGCCTCCAGGACCTGAGTCCTATAACCCTGTATTCGAAGCTAACAACTTCAGCATCCAAAATGAACATGTGGCTAAGATCACAACCAAACGTAATTTGGACAACTCTTCAAACATTAATCACATCACGTCCAAGGGTAACCCAAAAAATAAGCAATCTTTACAAAGTGCCTTTGTTAAGAAGGCATAAATTAAAAGTAACAAATAGTGGACGTTGAATGGGCGGAGATAACAGTGGTTTTACTCCACAGTCGCTGCTGTTACCGGGGTCAAATTGCTTATGACAACCTGCTTATAAAAGAAAGCAACTGAAAATAAAGGGAAGAAATGCTTGAATAATGCCATGAATCCAAAAGTCTACCATTTGAATTACAGTATTCTACAAATTTACTTGGCCCAACTCACTAAAAACATGCTCTGATCATGACCAAGCCTGAGGCACAGTACTGGTTCCCATGGCCACCAGATCCCCAGCATCAGCTATATCTTCCAATTAATTTCATATTCCAATGTTTCTTGCGTGGTTTCTGGCTGTTAATACACAAGGTGACTGGGCAGCACAGAGTTGGGTCATTATATAGTACATTGACAAATTCATTGCCAAGATAAAGTAATGTCTGTAGAGTTGTGGAGACAATGGTGCAGGCTACAGAGCCATTTTCCTAGCAGCCGGTTTCTTAACTGAATGTATTCTGTCTTTCATAGTCCATCAGTTCATTTCTATCGCCAATCTTTGACATGATATCAAAACTAGGGCTTTTAATGAGTCCTCTCTCAAGTGTCTTCCATTTCACATCCGACAAAAAGGTGTATGTGTGTATCGTATATATAAACATTATATGCCTGTCATTAGCACTAACTCCCGTGTTACTTTGTCACGATTAGAAGAATAAGTTCTGTCAAATATTTGTTCACAAGAGAAGTAAAATAAGGATTCCCTTTCATAAGTGGATATTCTCTGAGTGGAGGCCCATTTTCTTTCTGACTACTGAAACACCAGAACAGTTTCAAGGGATTCTTAGACTCTTTCATGTTGTCCTGAACCCTTTTCTCTCTCTTTTAAAACAGGTTTTATTTTCAGAGCTGTCATATTCAAGGGTGGAAAAAACAGGAGACAAGAAGGCACTGTTATGCCATTATAATTTCATAGACAAAGTTTAGACAGCAGGAGAAAGACTAGAAGATGCTCAAGGTCATATATCATGGTCCTGTAATAAAACGTGTTCTGGATTAGTCAATCATTGTCCTCAAGTAACCGTTACACCTATAATGCTAGTTGTTTGATAATGGTATTTTCGAAAAAAAAAAAAAATACATATGTTTAGTTTTTCGGTCTAAAATAATTATTCACCCCACCTTATCTCCAGATGGCATGCAATGAAAACTTCAAACTACACAAGTAAACAATGTTTTGTTGTTTCCTCATCACAGCATCTGGGTGTAAATGTCGCATAAGAGCAAGAAAATACACAATATTCATTCATATCCATTCTCTTGCAGTGTTCAAACCTAGGTTTTGAGCTGTGTGTGTTAATCACATCGGTTATCATGCTCATATAATGCCCAAAGGCCTGGACATGAATTCAGTTGATAAAATCTCTGACACACTTGAGAGCCTTTAGTGGCAACAAACACAAGACATGAAGATTTATTTATTTTTTTAAAAGTCAATTAGGTCTGCTTGGGATGGGAGGAACATTACACACCTGGCATGCTACGAGCCAGCGCCCCATCATTACATTAACAAAAAAATGTTTTCCACCTAGAAAACAAAGGAGGCAATCTGTTTCTGATTTGTCTCCTGCATGCATTCTGCCACCCAATCAGCACCTCCGCTGGCATAATTTTGCTCAAGAGGCCTTTTGGCGCTTGGCACCGACAGTACATGTTTGCCAGCAATGACCTCCCCGGCAGCACCAGAGTCCAATACCCTCAACTGCCTGGACACTGGTGATCAGTGTTATATCCCTTAGGAGTGACAGGAGTAGGCTTTAATTCTTCCCACCTCAGACTGAATCAGTTTAGTTGGTTAAGCTAAGAGCCAGAAGAAAAAAAAAACACTTTCGTAAACAGAATTATTTATACATGATACATGATAATAAGTATATGCCAAATGTAGGAATTCACACAGTGCATTCCTTTAAATATATAACGTAACACAATTCAGGGGTAAACAAACCTCCACCAGTGGTAAAAAAAACCCACACTATTAGCTAACCTATATTTTCACCATCTCCATAGCTTAGCAGTAATTTATCATATGCCTCTACACCTTATACTTACTGCGACCATGCAATGCTCTGCTAAAACCATATCATTTGCTAACTATTTTCGAGGCCCATTAGGGAGGCAATGTTTCAGTGTTGTCTAAAATGCACTGAGCAGGGAAAATGCTTTTTTCTTTTACAATACCAGGTTCAGTGCCAATTAAGAAGGAAGTGCTTTAAAAGGAACCAGAGTCATAGGTGCATTTCCATAAATAGCAGCGCTATACCAAAAACCTTTCAATATTCTGGATTTCTATGGATTGTGTGTGTGTGTGTGTGTGTGTGTGTGTGTGTGTGTGTGAGAGAGAGAGAGAAATGAATAAAACGTTTGCCATTTCCATCTCCCATTATGGGTATCGACCTTGTCAGTTGATGATGTTCATGTGCTCTTTTTTTCCTCATTGAGCTTTTGACACCGGGAAAAAAGAAGAATGACTTATGCATTTTAAATGGTCAAACACAGATTGCCCGAATCCAATTTTCTCCACGCCCACAAATGATCATGCATCAATCATTTCCTGGTGGGATGACATGCAACAGAAAGACTAAACAACTTTTAGCCCCCTCCCTCTCTGTTTGAAGGATGAATTCACACCTATGAAATCTCTACTGAACTGATTAATGGCCAAGCGGGGCATGGCCTTCTCTGTGTGAAGGAAGGCACATGAACAAGTGCATAACAGTGGCCTTAATTTCTGTTTAATGGCACAACCACTGTTCTAATGCATGTTTAAAGAAGCATTATGAAAGGCAAGAGAATTGTGCTAGCTACATGCATCAAACCACATGAATCTGATCACTTGAATGTTTCCACAGTATACATCACATTACATTTCATCTATAATTAATTACCCATCTGCCATCTGATCAATGCCTTTGCTGGATCATCAAATCTGTGTGTCTTGTTGTATATAACGGAAACTGATGATCGTTTGATTTTTCTTGTATATAGTGCTTATTGAATTTATTCTTTTGAAATTTGTGGTTTTGTGTTTTGTCCTGTCCACTTGCAATTGCATGGTTTTGGTCAGGACATCATTGACAAAAATAATTTGTTCAACTGGGTTACATTTTATCATTTCTAATCATACTATTTATGAACATTTTCTCATTATTTAGTATGTTTAAATTTTCTTAGTGATATCTGATTCATCAATTATGGCCTCATTGCTAAAACTCCACAGGCACTTTCGGTATGCTGCAACCAAGACATGAACTGGCAGCAATTACACTACTGTAATATGTGGGAACAGTGGTCATGAAAAACACGAGAGCAGGAAGAACATCAGTTAGCCAGTTCATCCATTTCTAAGCTCTGATCATCATCTGTGTTTCTCCATTGGCCATAGCAACACAAATTAGGCATGAGTTAAGAGAATATTGACTTTTAAGGTTAGATTTTCACTTGGCTGCTTTAAGAGATTAAACGTGATGAGTGGATCAGTGTGGGGCTGGAAGGGGTGGGGGGTGGGGCTGAGACAGCAGAAGAGGGAGAGGGGTGAGAAGACAATATTGTCAGGCCGTACGGCTCAGCGCAATTGTCTTGTTGGTTCCACTTCAGCAGAATTGTTATGCCGTGTAAACAGCTCCCCAAGAGCCAGCGAGATTGGTAATGAGATTTGTATACATGGGAGGAGACATTGGCTCTCACTTAGAGCACGGATCAATGCACTTTCGACGGGGAAAAGGATTAGAAAACGTGTATTTTAATAATTACCCTGTGCTGTCATTGCGGGTGCCATGGACTTGGATAAAAGAGGGGCAGGGACTAGGAGTTTGGTTTGCGCTAATGAAGAGAGGGATCTTGGGACTACAGGACAGCGTGTGACGGCAAACAACAGTCTTGGAGTCAGGATCAACTGAGGAGATCTTAGGATGCAAACGGTTGCCCAGGCCAATGAAAACCCACATAAATTGAACAATATCAGGAGGCCATACAACACAAAATCAAAGTGGTCTTTGACATTGAACACAAAATAAGTCCATAATGTCAAAGTGAAAAATAAAATCTACAAAACATTCTGAACTAAATTCAAATACAAAACAGAAAATAACTGATCGCACAAGTATTCTCAGGATGATGTACCCATACTTGGCTTGCACCAAACATAACACTTAGTATTGGGGCCAAAATAAAGCTCTATATTAGTCCCACCAAACCCTACAGCCTTCATCCACTTCATCCACATCCACTCAGAATCTCCCACATGCCTTCTGGCAAACTCGAGATCTGGTGCATTTTTCAATGCGAGTACAACAGCTGTCTACCATAAAGGCCACTGTTGTGAAGTACTTGGGATGTTGTCGCAGTACAACAGTGTCTCCCTGCTCAGCTGTGGAGAACTAACACCTTGAGAATTGCAAAAGTCCTTCTAGCAGTCCTTCTAGCGGTCTCCCGGACTAGTGCCATTTTTGACCGGATATGTTTCTGAGAATGCCCTGTCCTAGACAGATTCACAGCTGTGCCATAACCACTCCATTTCTTAATAATGAACTCTACTTTGCTACTGTGGGATATTCAAAACCTTGGAAATGTATCCCAACCCCTGGTTGACAATAGGCAAACCTCATTCTGAATATGCTTTGAAAGTGTCTGTCTTTATGTTGTTGTTCCTATCAGGACTTGTACCTACTGACTGTAGGACCTCAGACAGATGGATGAATTTAACCTGAAATCATGTCAAACACCATAACTGCAAAGGTGTACTCCTCTCAACTATTTATGTGACTTATAAAACATGACTGGAGCTTATACGGATCATTCAGATGTGTCATAGCAAAGGGAGTGAATACTTGCCCAATCCATTATTTTCCATTTTACATTTGTAATTCATTTAGGACCATTTGTAGATTTAATTTCCCACTTTGACATTATGGAATTTTGTTGATCAGTGGCAAAAACCCCTAATTAAATTCATTTTGATTTAATGTTGTAACATGTGGAGATGTCCAAGAGGATGAATACTTTTTATTTATCTTGGTCCTGTAACAGTCATATACTCCAGTAATCCAAACAATTCAAAATATTTACAGAAACTATAGAAACTACAGAGACTTTACTGGAAGTATGTAAAACTAGAGCCATGGATAAACAAAAAAAATTACTAACATGAAAATTTGCTGAAAGAAATGAGAGCATAATACCATCCTTTTAGGCAGAGAATTTCCAACACAGACTGATTCATGGACTCTTCTGTTCTTCATTCCAACACTACTTAATTACAAAGATATTCTCCACCCTTCATTCACAATTAAAAAGTACACAAATTGAGAATAACTCGTGTTCAAATTACACTTCGGCATGACAAATTAACACTGCTATAACCTTGCATGCCCTGATGAAAAGCATTGCGCACACACACACACACACTCGAACACATGTCCATGCACATACACGCAGTTTGTTCATCATGGGACTCTAAGTGTATAGAATCAGATGGATTGTTCCTTTCCCATTGTGCTGTCCAAATAATGATTCAGACTCCAGCTCATGAGCAGAACCTGGTGCCCCAGTGCTTTGCTCTTCAAACTGGGATGTGTTGTCTCTCGACATATTGATTAACCTTCACATGCAAAGTACTTTGTAAATTGAAGTTGGGCTTATTGGAAATGGGATGTGTGTAAGACCTGATGATGAATAACCACAGAACGGGGCCAGGGAAATGTTTGCCTAAGGGGGGAGTCTGATAATTGAGTTTTTGTTCCTTATTTCAATACGAACGTCCAGTGTAAATACTGGCAGGGGACTCAAACATCTCACATGGAACGACGCCTCAAAACAATGTCTGGACTTGAAGGTCACAATATTAAAAACCTTTACCATACCAGTGAAGGAAGCTGCTATCTGGATCTACAGTGCCCTCACAAAACGGGCCTAAAATCATCCCATTCAAGGGCTATGCTAAATAGAGGATATACAGCCAAAACAATCCAACTCTTCTAGAAAGTAATTACTTTTCCAGCACAACATCGTATTTCGACATCCAATTAGGAACACGCAGTAAAATGATTTGCCTTGCTCTTAAATTGGCTTAAACATAAATAAAAATCCATCTCATTAACATTGCAGATCTCAGGACGTCATATTCCTTTCTACAAGGGCTATGGATGTACAAACCAGTCATTTCAAATGACCTACTTACATCCAAGAAGTAACTCGCGGGGTGAAATGAAAACCCAGCAGCTTTAACCCAGGTGACAGGGCAGCACCTCGCCCCCTCCTCCCAAAAGAGGCCCTGCGGATCTCTAAAATGGCCGTCTCCCAAGCCTGGCAGGGATCCATGGGTTAGGGGCGGTAACCTTGTCAGGGGGTGCTGGCCAGAGAGAGGTGCTACCAACCATTCAACAGAGTCTCACAGGATGCCAACCTCTCCCTCACTGTGCCAGGTCTGCAATGCCCATCATTTTCAGCCAGGCTTTAGCCTATTTACAGCCTAGCAAGTCATCCTCCAGCTATTTTCCGTAACAAACATTTACGCTTATTTAGATTATTTTTTTATGCGCTCCCTGAAACAATTAACATATCAAACATAGGCGGAGCCCTTTTCACTAGGTTAGGAATGTTAATGGAGCATCGGATTTTGAGCAGAGTCACTTACTACCTACGCCCAGAAAATATACACTTGGGTGGACGAAAGGAAGTATGACAGAGAACTGCAACGATTGAGTACGCTGTGTCTCTTGTATTACTGGCAAAGGAAGTTCATTTCAATGGGAACCTTTCAACGGCTGGCTAAGGTAAACACAGGATTTATAACAAAAACAAAACATTCAACGTTAAACACCCAGGAAGAGTGCAACAACATTGCCTTGGTGCCGTCATACATGCTTTTGGGTACGACTACTTGCTATGTCAATTAACTATCGGAGAGTAAAACAATTAAAATAGACATTAAGTGCTCGACTGCTGAAGGACACGCCAATCAATGTGGTATAGATTGTGTTGCTTTTCATTAATGATTTACTATTTGGCTCATGTTGGGGTTATGGATCTCCTTGGCGCATCAGAATAAACATTTCATATCAGGGCTCAACATTAACGTTTTTTTAAACTTACTGGCCCCAGAAACAATTTTACTGCCTCGCCTTCCAAAAGTTGTAATTTATCAGCATTACAACATATAACCAAACACTTACTTAACACGTTTAATCCTTTATGAAATGCATTCTGGATATATAAAACAACAACAAAAAACATACTATAGCACCTGGTCTGCATACTGTCATGCAAAACATGACAGTATTTTGTTTGAGCTTATAGTTATCCATCACTGCCTTCTTTACTTGAATAACTCACGCAAGTTTTTAAATGTTTTATTGACAAACAATACCAGACAGCCATATGTCACGTCACTGCTCAACTCTTGACTGACCAACAGTGCGCGCAAAGAGCTCCAAGATAAATATTTGTGCCAAATTACAAAACAACTGGAGGATGTCAGGTTTGTAATGTAATTATTTTTCAATCTCAATTTTTTTGCAATAGCCCGATCGGGACAGTGACTTGCTAGTTTTATTAGTCCGACTTGACTTTTTACTGGCCCAGGGCCATCGTTATTGACGAGCCCTGCGTATTTTACATACATTTATCTGAAATTAATATTAAGCTTTCGTAGTGTCATAGAGGGAGACAGTTAAAAGATTCTTTTCAATCACTTTTTGCTTGACATAAAACAGCCCTCAGTCTTGAGCCTTTGATGATGGCTATCCCACAAACTGGAGGAGCCAAAACAAACCCACTCAATTTGACAACTGTATCTTTTCTAATTACCAAGACGCAGTATTAGAGATGGCTCATAACAGTCTATTTTCCAGGCCTTTTCCACCGTCCACAGTCACCACCTGGAACGGCTCCCACGGCTCCATCCGTCTTTACCTTTTTAGCTCATCTCAATGACTTCATATCTACTCCACTAAATGCCACATTAAAAAGAGCTGGCAAATTATCACCCCCAAATCAACTAATTTAGCTCACAGGGATTCGCACTTTGAATGTAGTGCGAGTGCTAATCCAAGAGTAGAGGTCGGAGTTGCCGTACATTTCCTTTTTCGGTAAACGATGAAGGGGCCAGCCACTGCGGAATGCTGGATGTAATTTGCCGTAATGACTGCCGGCGCTCATTACGGCCAGCAGCCGTCGGGTCCTGAACTTTGAGATCATTACCGCCATTGGGATTCAGCCCGAGTGGACCACACTTTTACACCTCGCACCATCTGCCCCCCCCCCCACCACCACCAACACACACCTCCCTAACCCACTCAGTTTCCCCTCGATCCACTTCGGTCACTCAACTTCGGCTAATACGATCCAAGCAGAGGTCGCTCACAACGATGTCTTCCAAATAGCTGGTGCGGAGGACGTGGCGGCTCTGGCCACAGCGATCTGTGCCACTAATCCCCTGTTCCATTTTAACGAGGAGAAAAGGTACGTTTCAGCAGGTGCCATGCACCTTGGGGTCAGCCAGAGTCTTAGTGGAGAAGCCATTCCCTGAGAGTCTATGCTGAGCACGCACTTACGGGCCACAATGTCAAATCAACTCCGACAGAGAAGAAAGGTAAAGGGGAAAAGAGCGGAGACTTGACAACAACAACAACGAAAAAAAACCATACTAAACAAGGACCGGCTGATTGCAGTTGAATTATGTACAATCAAAATTTAACAAGGCAAAAAAAAAAAAAACTACGTGCCACCCTAAATCCATGTCTTTGACTTGAAGTAGCTAATGTCACAAATCAGCTCTGTTGACCAGTAGACATAAATCAGAGTGTATTGTGTAAAGGCAGTTTCTTCTGAAGTTGGTCAAGGTTTTTCTTTTTATGGCTTGTCTCCTTAACCAGGTGTCCAGTAACCCTGGACGGTGCTTTTGTCTCACACACAGAAAAAATACAGATCAGTCTCACGTAGCTTAACAGCTTCCGTGAATTGTGTGAATGCTCGGCCGCTTCTGTCATGTATGCCATCTGTTTCCTTAGAAACCGGCAAATTGGTCTAGTAGTCAAAATAAAAAGGGGGGCATAGGGGTTTGAAAACATTTCCAAAGTAAGCTACATTGTGCACGGATCAGATATGCAAACGTCTATAATGTGTGGAAGTACCAAGCATGGTCGGTTACATAGTCATTGTCTTGCTGTTCACCTCTCCCCTTTGCGATGCTACGGAGGTGGTATTTGCAGATATGATGTGGGAGGTATTGCAATGACAAAGACCCTGTGGCTTTATTTTCTATAGGAGGTTTTCAGTGTTCGCTTCAGGGCACAACTCTATCCAGTTCAACAGGTCACCTATTTACGGCTGGATTCAGAAGAATAGTGGAGGAGAGGGGAGTGTCTTTCCTTGAGAACCTCAGAGTGCATGGCTTGAGGCGGTTTGAAACTGCCAGTTGATGTCTTGCATCATATAGATCTGACAGTTTCTGATATAGGTAGGTAGAATAGATCAATTGATCAATAGTTATTTACACATCCAATTGACATCCAGGATCGTTGTTTTACGATGCAGATAATTTGCTGGTGAATAATGCATCAAGGTTGTGCCTTTTAATTGACGGTGCTTCAGCTTGAAACCAACTGATATGGAAACAATTATAAAGTTGACCGTGTCCAGCACCGCAACAGCAGCCAAAACAATTTCCTTTCTTTCATGGTGTGAAGGTGTTGCTTTCTCACCTTTTGGCTCTCTCTGCCAGCACTAGAGCCAAAAAACACACTCAGACACAGGCCAGTATCACAATGCTGCTTATTTCCCCCTTCCCCTGGTGGAAACCTCATCGGTTTGTTGATTCAATTTCGGATGTGCTTGCTCACCATCCTACCATGACACCCTGGTAGGGTAAGTGGATCACTCCTGTGGCTGTCTTCCTGAGCTTCAGAGAGACCTCTCCCCTACTGCCCCCTGGCCACTCCAACACACACACACACACACACACACACACACACACACACACACACA
>JACXGI010019272.1:0-12295 GCA_016801175.1 Esox masquinongy
GATGACATGGCACCCCAAACCATCACTGACTGTGGAAACTTTACACTGGACTTCAAGCAACGTGGATTCTGTGCCTCACCTCTCTTCCTCCAGACTCTGGGACCTTGATTTCCAAAGGAAATGCAAAATTTACTTTCATCAGAGAACATAACTTTGGACCACTCAGCAGCAGTCCAGTCCTTTTTGTCTTTAGCCCAGGTGAGACGCTTCTGACCCTGTGTCTTGTTCAAGAGTGGCTTGACACAAGGAATGCGACAGCTGAAACCCATGTCTTGCATACGGTGGTTCTTGAAGCACTGACTCCAGCTCCAGTCCGCTCTTTGTGAATCTCCCCAACATTTTTGAATGGGTTTTGTTTCACAATCCTCGGTTATCCCTATTGCTTTCACAATCCTCGGTTATCCCTATCCTGCGGTTATCCCTATTGCTTGTACACTTTTTTCTACCACATCTTTTCCTTCCCTTTCTGAGATACTGATTTGGGATTTATTAGTTGTCAGTTACAATCATCAAAATTAAAAGAAATAAACACTTGAAATATATCAGTCTGTGTGGAATGAATGTATACATTATACAAGTTTCACTTTTTGAATGGAATTACTGAAATAAATCAACTTTTTGACGATATTCTAATTATATGACCAGCACCTGTATATAGCTCCAAAAAATAATGGCTGCCTGTACTGCTTCCAAGTATTGGGTGTAAAGTCAAACAATACATTTTTGTGCGTACATTGATAATCATTAAGACAATTATTACGTTTTTGTCTCTTTTATAAAAGAGCTGTAAGGTGAATTGATAAATTTGAAAAAAAAAACAAAGGAAAAAAAATACGAACACCAGCGGATCGTAAGGTCTACAATGGCTGTTGTGTGCAATGCGCTTAATGTAGCAAATGTTATGCCTCTGCAAACAGAATGAAGGAGACTGCACATGTACTCCTGCCCATGAAGGTCATTAACATAGCATTTTTTATATAAAAAATGCAATTCTTGATATCAATATTTCAAAATATTGATATTGAAAATTCAATTGTTGATATAAAAAATTAATTGAATTGACAATAAAATGGCTTGCCATAAAATCCTAAACAGGAAGTTATGATCATTTAAGTGCATCTCCAAACTTGAAATTCAAGCATTGCCTGTAGATAACAGGGGATGGGGGTCTAGGATTATGGAACTCTCCTGGGCCCTGGGATTCATGACAGTAGCCTTGGTTCTTGCTCTGCATGGCTGATGGAAGTGAAACTTTTAAACAGGGTAACATTCTGTGAGCCAGAATAGAATACCATGGTAGTATTTCCAAGACCACCCTGGCAGGTGTCTTAATGGGCATTTTCAACCTTTAAGCAGACCAGTATCATTCCTGGGCCCAAGAACGCAGTGGCAACATGACTAAATGACTATTTTCCAGTAACACTCACATTTATAGCGTTGAAAGGCTGGTCACTTTCAACAAAGAAGCCCTTAATGTTCAGTTTGAACAATGAAATTCTTGTGACATGGCACACGACATCTACGCAGTGAGAATTAAGAAATCTATAAAGCAAAAATATACATGAACTAGCAGCAATTTTAAAGAATATAGAATGGGGAATATGAACAATATTGGTAGAAGTATTGAATATTATAAATATAATGAGTGCAATATGCCTATGAATGGTACATACAAAAGAATATTCTAATGTACATTGAATGAACATGGAAAGACATCAGAGCATTTGGAATGTTCATGTGTAGGGTCTATGGCTGCACGATTTGGATAAAATATTTAATCGCCATTTTTTTTTTAAAATATTGCAATTACGGTTATGATTTGCAATTTTCAAACGTAGGTGTAAACAGCGTAGATAATCTCACTTAAAAATAGAGATCATAGCCTGCATAATGTGCTATTAAACTGAATAAAAATCAAGTTAAAGTTCAGTGTTTCCTATTTTACACTTATTACCAATTTGAAGATGTAGCCTGTGTCGAACTATTCGTTTAACTGCTCATTTAATGGAATAGCGTTTGCAGCGGATGCTGTGTTTGTGCCATTGCCAAAGCTGGTTAGGCACAATTTCTCAACCCTTTAGGTATATTTTCTCCCATATTAAGTTTGTTTGTAGGCACTGTCCCTGAAGCCAAAACTTTTATAACCATGCTGTTGTGTATGTGGGACAATATATCTTGGTGCCACTCGCTAACTTGAAGCAGATGTCTTCGCTAGCAGTTGCAGTGTTTACTCAAACTAACACTGAAAATCCATCAAGCATTTAAAAAAAATTAGTCCAGGTATTTAAGTAATCTACAAAAATACCTACAACACCCGCAAGATAAACAATTACGGACATACGATGCATGCCTGCTGGCTCATGTGAAGCGCATATCAGTCACCTTTTTTGGAGCTGAAAATCGTGTGCGTGTGCGCGCGTGCGTAACCAACAAGAAAATACTACAATAGAACAAAAACCATGTATTAACAAATAGAACACATTCAACATGGCAATCTCTGCCCTTTTCGCTTGCTCAAAGTCGCCGGGATCTTTCTCCTGCATTGAGCCAACGTTTCAAGACGCTCTGTGCATTAAACTATTTGACTGGAGGCCCCTGTATGCACACAAACAGCATTTTTTGAGCATGTCTACTGTGAGGTTGCTCCTCCAATCTGTCTTAATTCGCTTCGTTGCACTGAAGCCTCTTTCCACGATGGGAGTGGACATGGGCAATATCAGAATATCAGGATGACCTCGATGATCATCACAAGGTTCTTTAATCTTGTCTTCCTCTACCCCCACGACTTGGATTGCTGGGACTGGGGCAGCGCCTTAATCAGAACCTTAGCATTAGGCCACTCCTGGTGTCGGGCTGCCTTGATGTCGCAGCCCATGCTGCCCTGGACCTCTTTAAAGTGGTTAGTCACTGCTCTGAGGTGGTCCATTCCATAGGCTGCAAGCTCTTTCTTCTGTGGGCCACTCCCTGGGGTCCACCAGCTTGGCAGCAGCCTGCAGAACCGTGTCTGTATCCACACTCCTGAACCGGGTCCTCAAGGCCTGGGGTGGTGAGCATGCTTGTAAGCATGAGAAGGGCTGTCTCAAACGCCTACAACGCTTTGGGCAAAGTGACGCCCTCCTCCTGCAACTTCAAGCTTACACTGTAGACGATATTACTAAACTGATTTCTCCTGCCATGACCTAAATTGTAGGCCATGTGTACTAATCAGTAAACCATCACTTACCAACTCAAAACCTTCAGGATATCCTGAACAAGTACTACAAACATCAGGTGCCTGTAGTCAGTGAGCTGCTTACGGATGAGCTCAGCCCTCCCAATCATGTCATCACTGGCAGATCTGGGAGGTAAATGGGTCAATATTCATAGTATTATTATCTTGTGTGTCACCTGTATATAAGTAGCAGAATCAATGGGACTAAGACAAATAGCTTGCCTGTATTCAGTGGTGTTCCCCATCTAAGACACAATCACTGGGTAGTCCTTCATCAAGATGGACAGGGCTCTCTCCATGTGGGGGAGCAATCTGGTTCCTCCCAGGTTAGTAGGCTTCCACACCTTCAATTCCAGTATCTCTGCTAGAGCTCTCAGTTCCTTCAAGGCCTTGGGATACTGTATTTGTGATACTGTTTGTACAACACTTTCAAAAGGTTGGACACCTGAGTAAGATGGGGTAAGAACAAGTTATGTTTCCCCTCTCATATCTACTTAACCTGCTTACTATTTCTGTTTTTGCTGGACCACGTAAGTGGAGCTGGCCTAGAGGAGTGAATGTCTCTTAGTGAGTGAGTGCCTGACCGACTGACTACTCCTTGTTAAATAGCGTAGTGGTTAGCGACGTGGACTACGGAACAACAAGTCCCGTGTTCGACTCCCGTCATAGTCAAAACAAATTATGCCTTAGGATTTGTTCAGGACAGACAAAAACTTTGCTGGCTACAACCGTCAGTAGCTACATTATAGGAAGCCTAAAATAAAACTGTTTACTGTTATATTGCAACTATTTCTGGTGTATTTTTGAATGATGCATTAGGATTTGTTCAGGACAGGCAAATGTTTTGCTGGCTACAGTACACGATTCTTTCGTCTTTTCACTTGACGAAAAAGTCAGTTATCGTCACCTATATTGATAGTTATTGTATCAATGTCATTCACGAATGGCTAATAAGCTGTTAAAATGGCCAGTGGCAAAAGTTATACAGTTCATATTATGCTATTTGTGGTGGAGGTAAACTTAATAAGAAACATTAGTCAGTTTAACATAATGCTTAATGGTGTCTAGCGAAATATTCAAAATTTGCATAATGTTAATGCGTGACAAAATTATCTAATGTCAATACGCTATACCAACACTTGATAAGCGTGCAGTTCCGTGTTGTAGTGGCTAAAGACATAGCCTCTCATGTGGGCGACCCTGGTTCGAATCCAGTACGGGCCACTACATTCATCACTTTCAGTTGTGGGCCGGCTGAACTAGGCTTGCCTGGTTCCTTTTCTGGTTTAAATCAGTATTTAGTTTGGCCGGAAAGCAGATTGGATATAGCCCACCTTTTTCATCCTTTCATGGTCATTCATGGCATCCATCTCCAGCCCATGAACCAGACACTGGATATTGATTAAGTGAGGAATCTCCTCTCACAGGAGGGTGGAAACCCCACAACGATGCCCAACCATTACAGCTGCTCCATCTCAAACAAACCCCACAGTTTTATCCATCCAGTTCTGGATGCCAGAATGATGTAAAGCTAAAAAAATAAAAACAACAGAATTTGTATACAAAATAACAAATATGCCATTTAGTAACTTAACAAAAGCTAGTTAAAATCTCACCATCTTTGATGGCCTGGCGGTGACCAACAGCTGTGCAGTGTTGTAGCTCCTCCACTGCCACAAAGGTGTTTATTGGCTTACCGTCCTGTAGGTGCCTGTGGTACACCCCCTCTAGGCCCCAAACACTGACATCGGTTGATGCGTCAGCAAGGATGCTGATGCAATAGGCATCTTGGATAGCCTTCAGACATGGCTCCCAGAGGTCCTCATAAATTACCTGGGCAAACCATAAAAATGAACAGAAGTATTGTATGTAAATACTGGTTTATACCACAGTTTTTGCATTGTTGTTTACATAAATACAGTATCTCACAAAAGTGAGTACACCCCTCACATTTTTGTAAATATTTGATTATATCTTTTCATGTGACAACACTGAAGAAATGACACTTTGCTACAATGTAAAGTAGTGAGTGTACAGCTTGTATAACAGTGTAAATTTGCTGTCCCCTTAAAATAACACAACACACAACCATTAATGTCTAAACCGCTGGCAACAAAAGTGAGTACACCCCTAAGTGAAAATGACCAAATTGGGCCCAAAGTGTCAATATTTTGTGTGGCCACCATCATTTTCCAGCACAGCCTTAACCCTCTTGGGCATGGAGTTCACCAGAGCTTCACAGGTTGCCACTGGAGTCCACTTCCACTCCTCCATGATGACATCACAAAACTGGTGGATGTTAGAGGCCTTGCGCTCCCTCCACCTTCCGTTTGAGGATGCCCCACAGATGCTCAATAGGGTTTAGGCTTGGCCAGTCCATCACCTTTACCCTCAGCTTCTCTAGCAAGGCAGTGGTCGTCTTGGAGTTGTGTTTGGGGTCGTTATCATGTTGGAATACTGCCCTGCGGTCCAGTCTCCGAAGGGAGGGGATCATGCTCTGCTTCAGTATGTCACAGTACATGTTGGCATTCATGGTTCCCTCAATGAACTGTAGCTCCCCAGTGCCGGCAGCACTCATGCAGCCCCAGACCATGTCACTCCCACCACCATGCTTGACTGTAGTCAAGACACACTTGTCTTTGTACTCCTCACCTGGTTGCCGCCACACATGCTTGACACCATCTGAACCAAATAAGTTTCTTTGTCTCATCAGACCACAGGACATGCTTCCAGTAATCCATGTCCTTAGCCTGCTTGTCTTCAGCAAACTGTTTGCGGACATTCTTGTGCATCATCTTTAGAAGACGCTTCGTTCTGGGACGACAGCCATGCAGACCAATTTGATGCAGTGTGCGGCGTATGGTCTGAGCACTGACAGGCTGACCCCTTCAACCTCTGCAGCAATGCTGGCAGCACTCATACGTCTATTTCCCAAAGACAACCTCTGGATATGACGCTGAGCATGTGCACTCAACTTCTTTGGTTGACCAAGGCGAGGCCTGTTCTGAGTGGAACCTGACCTGTTAAACCGCTGTATGGTCTTGGCCACCGTGCCACAGCTCAGTTTCAGGGTCTTGGCAATCTTATAGCCTAGGCCATCTTTATGTACAGCAACAATTCTTTGCCATGAGGTGCCATGTTGAACTTCCAGTGACCAGTATGAGGGAGTGTGAGAGCGATAACACCAAATTTAACACACCTGCTCCCCATTCACACCTGAGACCTTGTAACACTAATCAGTCACATGACACCAGGGAGGGAAAATGGCTAATTGGGCCCAATTTGGACATCTTCACTTAGGGGTGTACTCACTTTTGTTGCCAGCGGTTTAGACATTAATGGCTGTGTGTTGAGTTATTTTGAGGGGACAGCAAATTTACACTGCTATACAAGCTGTACACTCACTACTTTACATTGTAGCAAAGTGTCATTTCTTCAGTGTTGTCACATGAAAAGATATAATCAAATATTTGCAAAAATGTGAGGGGTGTACTCACTTTTGAGACTGTATTCAACATACATCTTTACTTTTTAATAAATAGTTATCAAAATATAACTATAAATGTCATCTTTTAATGAAGATACTTGCATATGATGTGACAAAAGCTTGCATTTGATGTGACAAAATAATTGAGAATGCAATACGCATTCAATCCAACAGGTGGGGTAGTCACTAGATGGTTCACAGGCTTCTTGTGTGTCACTACTAGTAAGCGCTTAGACAGGCATAGTTAACATTGCACTTACCGTCGACAAGTCATATCTGTATGGTACTTGGTGCCCAGATTCACGCCTTTCATTTCTCGAATATGAATGACATGGACATAGTCTGTGAATGGTTTCTCCCTCTTCACTATATGGTAGGCAGTTGCAATAAGTTTTCCAATTTGGCTACTCGCCTCATTCATTTGGCTCAGGCAGATACAGCAGTATGTGTCCCTTGCCTTCTTCGTTTTTGACACAAGGAAATTGTTCTTTCCACGAATGTAAAAATGATCGGGTTCACGTTACCTCGTATGATGCCATGTTTTGGTCCTGCTCTAGAATGCACCATTGCATAACTGGTCAAAACAGACAAGTTATCGAATATTATTGGTCCAAATGATGACAACCACGGAGCTGGAGAAGGAGCGGTACAGAAACATTTTAATGCAAAGACAAGCCGAAATTGAAGTGGGAAGAGTGACAATGATGACAAGCAAACATTTTAATATGATACTGAGAATTTAAATGGGGGAAGTGAACACTGGCCCGATGTTACGTCTTACTGGCCCCGGGCCTGCGGGCCATCGTTAATGTTGAACCCTGATGTGTGATTAATATAAACCATAGATCAGCGTTGCTGGTTGAGGAGCCTTATGGCGTGAGAAAAAAAACTGTTTGTGAGTCTGTAAATTTGTGCTCCGATGCTCTGGTAGCGTCTATCAGACGGCAGCAGTGTGAACAGACCATAGCCTGGGTGGCTGTAGTCTTCGATGTTTTGTGCATTCCTAAGGCATTCTGTATGGTAGATGCCTTGCACGGAGGGGAGATGATAGCCAGAGCAGCTGCCATACCAGGCAGTAATGCAGCCTGAGAGGATGCTCTCGATGGTGCACAGTAGAAGTTGGTGAGAGCTTTTTCGGACATGCCAAACGTTTTGTGTCTCTTCAGGAAGTATAGTTGCGTCATCACACCAAGAAACTTGAATTCGGAGACGCTCTCCACTTCAGCTCCATAGATGTGTATTGGCACTTTTCCACTGCATGGTACCGACTCAACTCTACTCACCTCACCTCAACTTGCTTTGCGAGCTTTTCCACCGCATAGTACCAGCTCGACTCGGCTCTACACGCCTCGCCTCTGTTCGTTTTCCACTGCAGATAGTACCCTGTACCCGCCCATAGTGACATCACAGGAAAATTTATGTGACGCCACTTTCAACGCGACATTCATTGGAGCAACAATGGAGGATATCGTACGGATGGTGTTCTTGATCCTCGGTATGTGGCTGTTTGTCACAGCAAGGAGACAAGCAGTTTTTAAAAAGAAGCTAAAGGCAGCCAGAAAAAATACTGCTGAAAAAAACAGGAGAGTTTGGGAAGTAATTCATCAGAACTACGAGAACGTCGAGGGAGCTATGGAGAGAGCTATGGTTGCTCAAAGACGACGCGAGAGGGTAAGCTAGCATGGTAGCTAATTAGCGTGTGTGCTTGCGGTAATGTCCAGTGTGCAAAGTATTTAATGAACTTTAGCTACTGCTACTTAAGTGTATATGATGTGTATTTCAGATATTTCATCTCCTGGCTAATCGCCACTGAAGACCGTCTGTTTGGGCATTCAATCGATCAGCCAAGTGGTGGGATGTGATTGTGCCCGGTTTCACTAACACACAGTGGGTGCAGAACTTCAGAATGTCCGAAGAAACAGTCATCTACCTGTGCAACAAACTTCGTCCAGTGATGGAAAGAAATAACACAAACTTCTGCAGATGTGTACCTCTAAAGAAGAGGGTAGCCATTGCACTGTGGAAATTTGCAACCAGCTCAGAGTACAGAAGTGTCGGCCATCTTTTTGGAGTAAGCATAAGAGTTCTGTGCTGCTTGCGAAGATATTGTTGGTACCAGAACAAATTTGTTTCCCAGACCCAGAGAGGTTTGAAGAAATGGCCACCTACACTGAGAATAGGTGGGGACTCCCGCAGTCTATTGGTGCTATTGATGGTTCACACATACCCATCATGGCACCACAGGAGTACCACTGCGACTACTTCAACCGTAAAGGGTGGCACTCCATCATCCTTCAAGGTGTTGTAGATGGAAAGGGACTTTTCTGGAATGTGTTTGCTGGACTGCCTGGGAGCTTGCATGATGCTCAGGTTTTGAGACTGTCCACATTGTGGGAGTTGGCCAGCCGTGGTAACCATTTTCCAGCATACATCAGGAATATTGGTGGGGTAAGTGTTGGTTACTACATCCTAGGAGACTCTGCCTATCCCTTACAAAACTGGCTCATGAAACCATTCTCTGACACTGGACGGCTAACAGCAGAACAGCAGATATACAACAGGAAAATCTCCTGAGCAAGTGTAGTGGTTGGAAATGCTTTTGGTAGACTGAAGGGAAGGTGGCGTTGCCTCATGAAGAGAAATGACTGTGACATCGAACTGGTCAAATCTATGGTGCTGACTTGCTGTGCTCTGTATAACCTTTGCGATAGTCATGGAGAGGCCGATGACAATGAGTGGGATGCAGCTGTACCAGCAGAGCATATGGTGGCACTGACACAGGGTGTAGAAGAGGAGGGCAGGGATGTACAAGAGGGGCTGATGGGCTACTTGAATAGCTAAATAGTAATTGTCTTTCCTGTTACAAGAATTGAACACTTTGTGTATTGTATTCACAAATATTTTGTTCCACCTTTCCATTGTTGTCAAATTGTATTTTATATGGCTGCCATTTGAGTATTCTACCCCCGCCTCAAGGCTGTTTCCAGCTCCCTTGCACATGCCGCATCTTCGAGGACCATCTGGAGATGCTGCTCATGCTGAGTACGGTTCAGCTCCTGCTGCTCCTCATCGGCCTCCTGCATCTCCCTCAGGACTGTCAGAGGCTCCTCCTCCCAATGCCGTTTCTTTCTCTCTGGGCAATAAAGAAGAAAAAATCTTGGTTAACCCATTTACTCGTTTATCGATTATTATATGATAAATAGCTCAGTTTGGAGCTTGAGACAATACACTTCTCAACCAAAGCATTCTTATACAAGATAAATTACCACAGGTTCCTAATTTTAGTGAAGAAAATAGATTCTCAGGCTAGAAGAATTCTGAAATATTTACTTTGTGGTGTCGGTGCTGCGTCATCTTGGGTCATCGATTCACACCGGTTTATGCAGGGTGTCGCAGTGAGTGACGAGTCACTCTTGTCCAATCAGAAGTCTTCCGTGTTTCCATGTCACCTTTTGGTATCGCCTTGACCGAGCAGGTACTAAAAAAATTCTGGTACCAGGTACTATCCTAACTTTTGGTCAGTGGAAAGGCAAAAAAGGCGAAGCGTGTAGAGCTGAGTCGAGCTGGTCCCATGCAGTGGAAAAGCTCCCAAAGCGAATCGAGGCGAGTAGAGTCGAGCCGGTACCATGCAGTGGAAAAGCACCATATGTGTATACATTGTGTATGCTCCCCACTCTGCCACTTCCTGAAGTCCACGATTATCTCCTTAGTCTTGCAGACTTTGAGAGGTTGTTGTCCTGGCACCATGTAGCCTGTTTATTTACTTCCTCTCTGTAAGTGGTCTCATCATTGTTGGAGATGAGACCCAGGATGGTTGTGTCATCCACGAACTTAAGGATGACGTTTGAGCTGTGAGTGGCTACGCAGTTATGCGTGAACAGGGAGTACAGGAGGGGACTGAGTACGCAGCCCTGGGGGGCTCCAGTGCTTAGGGTCAGTGCAGAGGTGGGCAACACCATCACCTGGGGTCAGCCAGTAAGGAAGTCCAGGATCCAATTGCAAAGCGAGGTGACAAGTCCCAGGGTCCTGAGCTTTGGAACAATAGTGCTGAATGCTGAGCTGTAGTCCACGAACAGCATGCTCACGTGTGTGTATGGTAGGTGCCTCATTTTTAAGAAACGAAATACCAGACATTCTTTACCAATGGCCAACTACAAATTCAACAAAGGTATTACATGTTACTGTTTATCTTAGGAGAAAAAGAGAAACAAAATCGCATACACATCCTATCATCTCTCTTTGAATTTTCTATGCTTATTTTACTGAAGATTAAGATTCTACAAATGTATTGCACTCAATAATTATTCACAAAACGAAATACCAATGATCACCAATTATCAATTCAACAAATGTATTACACGTTATTGTTTTTCATCAATACAATCGACAAATGACTTTTCTATATTTGTATGTAGGCTACTGAGGGTAGAAATTGTATATCTGAACTCGGTGAGCAAGTCAGACACAACTCAGACACAATTTACAGCATTTAGTTCACAATGGCAAACCAAACCCGACGACAGCATTGCAGATGCTGCAAAATCTAAATGAGAGAGTCAGATAAAGGATCAAAAATAGATCCCGATGTCAACGTGTCAGATGTCGGGTCTTCATTTGATTCTCATGATGAGCCACCATCTCCAATGCCTGAGCCGCCTCGCAAAAAAAAAAGAAATGAATCAATTGAGACAGCAAATGCAAAAGTCATCCTTTGATCATCCTTTTACTCTGCTATTCAAATTTACATTTTAAAATTTCATTATTCATGTATGTCGGTGAAACAAGGGTTTACTAAGCTGTAAAGCGTAATACAAACAATGAGGGCTGAAACGGCTAGAACTGATACAAAAGAACAAGCGCACTAGGCGAGGAAAAACAACGAATACACACGGACAACTAGCAGACAATACTCCACAAGGACTTCAATAAATACAATAATTTTAATGGTAGGTTTATTTGAACAGTGAGAGACAGAATAACAACAAACAATTCCAGAAAAACACATGTCAAAAATGCAGTTGATTTGCATTTTAATGAGTGAAATAAGAATTCGACCCCTCTGCAAAACATGACTTAGTACTTGGTGGCAAAACCCTTGTTGGCAATTACAGAGGTCAGACGTTTCTTGTAGTTGGCCACCAGGTTTGCACACATCTCAGGAGGGATTTTGTCCCAGTCCTCTTTGCAGATCTTCTCCAAGTCATTAAGGTTTCGAGACTGACGTTTGGCAATTCGAACCTTCAGCTTCCTCCACAGATTTTCTATGGGATTAAGGTCTGGAGACTGGCTAGGCCACTCCATGCCCTTAATGTGCTTCTTCTCGAGCCACTCCTTTGTTGCCTTGGCTGTGTGTTTTGGGTCATTGTCATGCTGGAATACCCATCCACGACCCATTTTTAATGCCCTGGCTGAGGGAAGGAGGTTCTCACCCAAGATTTGACGGTACATGGCCCCGTCCATCGTCCCTTTGATGCGGTGAAGTTGTCCTGTCCCCTTAGCAGAAAAACACCCCCAAAGCATAATGTTTCCACCTCCATGTTTGACGGTGGGGATGGTGTTCTTGGGGTCATAGGCAGCATTCCTCCTCCTCCAAACAC
>JACXGI010019273.1:0-12303 GCA_016801175.1 Esox masquinongy
GTTTGTTGGAGGCCAGGCGTATCCGGTAGAGGTTGCCCACTTTCTGGACGGTCCCCAGTTTCCCGCTGGCCTCGGTCTCTGACTGAGTGACGCCTAGTAGAGTTGAGGAGGGAGAATCAGGGTTATCACAGGTTGACATGGTACAGTACAGAGTCTCACCAGAGGGTGATTTCTAAAAGCTAGCCAGCCTCAGCTCCATATCCCAGCTGGAAATGTATGTGTTCTGTCTTTCCACTTTCAAACTTCATCTTACTCAATGAGGAGAACCTGTAACTGAGAACTGACCATAGATCAGTGTCTAGGGGTTGGATGTCCTTACCTGCCGGGTTCTTGAGTGTGAAGGTGAGGCTTTTTCCAGTGATGTAGATGGTGATGTTGGTCAGAGACTCATCCAGCTGGAAGGAGAATGTCTCAGCTTTGCCGGGGTTCCTTGCTCGCTGTAGCACTGTCACCTGCGGAAAAGGAGAAATGGACAGAATGAGAATGTAAGATTGAAGACAAGAAAAAGAGAGAAGATGAGAGAGAAGATTAGTGAGAAGACCTTATGTTGTTGAGTGTGTTGCTGTGTTGTATTACTGTATTGCTCAATTATTGCATTGGTCGCTGGGATCTATAAATGGTCCAAAACTGCAGTTCTGAATAATGTAACATCTGCATTTATTAATCCCTCACACACTGGAACGTTTTATAGCACATAAACAATTATTTAATGAGATAGAGAAAGAAATGAAACAATCCATGCTGCTCAAATTGTTTTTTTAAATGATAGAAGACAATATTTTAAAGCCTTTTCAAAATTTTGTAATTAAATTGAGGCATGTTTCTCAGTGCCGTCTCTAGCCTTTTGGGGGCACTAAGCAAAATTTGACCTGGAGCCCCCCTCTCCCCTATTGGTCGGGGCCCTAAGCAACTACATATGTCGATTATGCCTAGTACCGGCCCTGGTGTTTGTTAACAAATGTTAATTTGTAACTGATTCCTCCTAATATCAACTTTCAAGTATTTTTTTTTCCAAAGGTATAAATATTCATGATAGTGATCAGGGGGGCAGATAAGCCAGTGGTTTGTGTGTAGAACCAGTAATGGAAAGGTCCTGAGGTATGGTATTTTAATATAATTGCTCATGTTAGTCAATCTGGGTAACAATGTCTGCTAAAGGTAATCTAGAATACTGGTAGGATGTTTATTTGTTTAAATTATTATATTGTATAATGAAAAAAAACAGTCGAGCAAGAAATATTATTACAACCAAATGATGGTTAAAAGTGGTTTATTTTGAGGTGGGTGGGGCTTGAGTATCTTGGTAATTAAATGATAAGTAGAGCTTTATTTTTCATTCTTTTCTTTACACAGTGAATCAAACTGCGACCTACAGTATGTCTCTTTTTTAGTTGAGCCTTGAATTACAGCAATAATAAAAACACAAAAATACATTAACATAAAACGTCAGTCACCAAAATACAATTACATAAGAAAAGGTAATTTATCAAAAATATAACTTTAATATTAAGGCTTCATTTTAAATTTAAATAATTAGTTGTTGTTTTGAATGATCTTACTTCAACCACTGATCCAAAACAAAATGGCCGACTAACTCACCAGAGCGGAGGTGGATGAGTCAGCAATAATGTCAGTGGCCTGAGGTAAGTTGGCCTTGCTGACCCCAATAGCCTGACCTCCAGACGCCAGGGCCAGATCCTTGTAGGTGTCAAACGACCCAACCGCACGCTTCCTCCTCCTAGCACCGGCTCCATCACCGGTCATGAAGAAAGACACCTGGGGAGACAGACAGAGAGACAGTTAGGTGGAATCCCTGTGAAAAACCATCTTTGCAAGTTAATACAAAGCAAGGGTTAATCGCAGGAATATTGGATTCTGTTAGACTGCAGGAAATGGAGTTGGTCCTTGCAAATAGGAACTGTCTGAGGAAATACTCACCGTTGACTTGGTGCTTCTGATCAGGGCGACAATGGTGTCCTTTAGTGAAATGTCCTTAGGAACAGCGTCAGTGAAAACATAGATGTGGGATGATGCCGGGGCACCGGTCAGCGCCAGCTGGAGAAGGGATAGAGAGATTACTTTAAGGTACAAAGAAGGGATAATATCTTAATCCTAACTGGAAGATAGACATGTCAGTCACTGTACCTGCAGTCCTGATAGGCACATCTCAGGTATGTCTCCACCTCCTTCGGCGGTGAGCTTGGCGATCTCCGCTTTCATGACGTTAGGGTCTGTCGTTCTTATCAAGGGTCCGAATTCTACATGCAGACACATTTTAAATACATTATTTGAATTTGAATGTTAAACGACATTGTTTCGGATTTAAACATTTCAAGGTTACAAGGGTACATTGTTTGTTACTCCATTAACCCATTCCATTTCTTGTAATTTTCTTTGCTTTAATCTCGAAACCTGTGAGTTCCCCAGTTTTGTTTTTCTTCCTTGTGGGTCCTTGACCCCTACCCGGTTAGTTAAACAGACACAGACACACAAACACCAGTTCCTGGCTTCACGTTGTGGTCTCGCGTTTCGGGGCATGCCAGAATTGGTAAATTCACACAAGTGTCAGGGACATTATGCTGAGGAGAACGCGCTAAACCTAGTCTTACTTGGGTCATTGAAGGGCACCAGGATGTACTGGGAGGGCTCGTCCTGCGTTCCCTTCTTGCTGTCGATTATCTCGTTGACCACTCGCTTGGCTTCCGCTATGTCATCCTTCATGCTCCCGGTGGTGTCGATCACGAAAGCCACAACAGAGGAACGTGCTATGCCCATAAGGCTGTGGAGGAGAGAGAGACAGAGAGAGAGAGGATGTGTCAGCAGAATGAACAGGTAATGTATGTACTAATTGGCCCATCTCCAGGGGTTACGGTCAGTCACAGCTGCAGGAAGTAGAGGGTCGGCACACCTGACCCCAAAAGCTGAGATGCGCAGTACAGTGAGTCAAGGACACATCTGGCACTTCATGTACATTGTAACGGGCCGAGGCAAAGGGAATGGACACGGTGCCTGTGTTCTGAGGGCATTTATTGACGATTTAATAAGAAAGCAAAACTGAAGAAACATCAAAACAACATCCCGCTTTTTAGACATCATCCAATCTTTGCCACCTGGAGCAAATTTCTGTGGGGCCCTTTTAGCAGGTGTGCCTCGTCAGGGGGTGGCAGCCGAGTTGCGTTTAAGTGCCCCATTTGGCAGCCCAGGTCAAGATGGTTCTCTCTAAGGCGTGGGCCTGATGATGACACCAGAAAGGGGTGCATTCGCGTCACACTTTTTAATTTGAAATTCTGGGTTCAGTGGAACCGTAAGCCCTCATAAGGATCATAATCATTGTATCACAGACACTAGTTTAAGTTCCATGACTACCAGGGGCCCTGAAGCAGCATGAGGTAAAACTGAGCCCAATGGTATGTTTAGTTAAAACATGTTCAGGTTTATATTTTTAGTTTGCGTTTTATTTTTTACAGCCTATCAAATTGTATCTTATTCTTACTCTACTGATCATATTAAGAATAGTATTTTATTGTTAAGCTTATTGTTAAGTTTTAAAATAATTTATTACAAAATATATTTAGATAATCCTTGACTCATCCCCTGCCCCTCTGTACCGTAGATAGTCCTTGATTCATCACCTCCGCATCTGTACCGTAGAAAGTCCTTGAATCATCCCCTCCCACTCTCTGTACTGTAGATAGTCCATGACAAATCCCCTCGCCCTCTGTACTGTTGACAGTCCTTGACTCATCCCCTCCCCCTCTCTGTACCGTAGATAGTCCTTGACTCATCCCCTCCCCCTCTCTGTACTGTAGATAGTACTTGACTCATACCCTCCCCCTCTCTGTACCGTAGATAGTCCTTGACTCATCCCCTGCCCCTCTCTGTACTGTAGATACTCCTTGACTCATCCCCTCCCCTCTGTACCTTTGAAAGTCTTTGACTCATCCCCTCCCCCTCTCTGTACCGTAGATAGTCCTTGACTCATCCTCTCCCCCTCTCTGTACCGCAGATAGTCCTTGGCTCATCCCCTTCCGCTCTCTGTACTGTAGATAGTCCTTGACTCATCCCCTCCCCCTCTGTCCCATTGAAAATCTTTGACTCATCCCCTCCCCCTCTCAGTTCTATAGATAGTCCTTGACTCATCCCCTCCCCACCTCTGTACTGTAGATAGCCCTTGACTCATCCCCTCCCCCTCTCTGTACTGTAGATAGCCCTTGACTCATCCCCTCCCACTCTCTGTACTGTAGAGATTCCATGACACATCCCCTCGCCCTCTATACTGTTGACAGTCCTTGACCCTTCCCCTCGGCCTCTCTGTACTGTAGATAGTCCATGACACATCTCCTCGCCCTCTCAGTACCGTAGATAGTCCTTGTCGCCGGCGGCACCCCGGATGTCGTCCAACAGCTGCAGGCTGGCGGTGGTAGCCAAGCTAACGGCAGCATTGTGCAGGGCCACGTTGTCGGCACGACGCTCATCCTTGCTGATGCCCCCACGAGGAATCTCCAAGCTGGTCAGATCTGCAGCGCCTCCATGACTACACTTCCCTAGTGGAGAGATGGGATGATGGCTTTCATACAGAATCAGTACCTATATTAGGAGCCAGTGAGTGTGGTTTTTGTGTGTTGGTCTGACCGTCCAGGTGAGGACCGAAAGGCAGTCAATCGACCTGCCAAATGTCCCCATTTTGAAAATTGGCTTCATTAGAAAACGTTTTAATATATTTTTTATTTAGTGTTTCTTTAAACAGTTAAGTCGATTGAGAAACAATTGTGATTTACATTGACATCCTGGCCAAAGAGAATGCTTAGTTACACATGAATACAAAAGAAAACCAGAATTAGTTACATTGCCAAAGTGCAGGTCTGTTTTGTTTTGTGAAACAGGAAATCAATCCTGGATTTGATGTTAGACCGGAGTTGGCTGATGTGGGTGTAACAAGAGTGAACGGTCCAACCAAATACCAAGATACTAGGCATCGATATCCTCTAAATTCATCTAATGTGACAATGTTTACCAATCGCGTACAGGTGGTTTCGGATTGAAGATGATGAATTCAGTTTTACTAGAGCTGAGGAGTATTTGGAATTCATTAAAGGCATGTTGTATGTCATTGAAGCCACGCTGAAGGGCGCTCAGCACAGAGTTCAGTGAGGGACCAGATGGACTAGTGTCATTTGCATGAAGGTGAATGAGGGCCAGCGTGTGTACCTCTAGGCTTGGCCGGGGAGAAGATCCCCATGTATCCTGACGTGAGTTTCTTCTTGTTGAGGATGTCAGGTAAGAGAGAGTTGGGACAGAACCCACCACTGGTGCAGTCCTTACAGGTTGGAGTGTTGAATTCTACACAACCAAAACACAACGTTCAAATGTGACCAAGACAAACAGAACACTAACACACACACACACACTCTCCTACACAAGTAATTGCGCGCGCATGTACACATGCACACTCTGTCCCCTAAATTATTATTAACGGCTATGATCCTTTTTATATCCCATAATTCCCTGACTAATCTGCTTTATCATTCTCTGTTATCTTTATAACAGTGGTCATCAATGCCCCACCCTGGAATGTGTGTGTATTGGGTGTGTTCTGTGTCTCACTGTCTGCCATTTAGTCAACATGTAAAATGCTTTATCTCTTTTTAATCTGACATTGTTCCTTCCAGTTAAGCATTTTTTCATCCCACACCTCCACCCTCTGTCTAGGTGGTCTCTGGATTTCCACCGACAACCTTAACACACACAAACACACGCACACACACACACACACATAGATTGGCATGCCTTACCCGCCAGGTTTTCCAGTGGGAGGTCAGGGCGGATCAGGTTGATGTACGGTTCGGTGTAGCCCAGATCCACCCAGTTACTGTGGCTGTAGAAGTCCTGGGAAACACATTGGTTTATCACACACTGGGATTAACACAGTACACCCAGTATCAATCCATTTCTCCCTCTGTCACAGTGATACTCTTCCCATCTTACATTTTTATAATTTTACATGCATTTTTATCCAGAGCCACGCTAAAATTTTAAGCCTTGCAACCAGTGCCGGTTCTAACATTTTGGGGGCCCTGAGCAAAATTTGATTTGGGGCCCCCTCTCCTCTAGCAGTCAGGGACCCTAAGCGGCTGCTCATGTCACTTATGCCTAGGACTGGCCCCGCTCCCAACCACCAACCTTTTGGTTACTAGCCTAAACATCAGGTTATCTGCCGCCTCATCTTCTCTTTCTCTCCCTCCCTCTCCCTGTCTCCCCCTTCCCTCCCTCCCTCACTCCCCGTCCTCACCTGGAGTGTATGCAACACCCTCCCCAGTGTCTCTCTGGCAGCGTGGAAGTTCTCCTTGCGTACGTTGGCCTTGATGCTGGCCACCCCATCGGTGATCAGGCCCCGGCCCCGAGCGAACTCCTCTGAATCGAAGTGATGTTCTGGGCTGTTATAATACAGGATTGTGATCAATTGGTTTAGTGTGAGTTATAGCTGATATTCACGTCCCTAACATTCACACCGTTGTTACGACTGGCCCGACACCAAAACCTTAGAAAAAAGGTCATCTGAAAAACCAATGGATGTGTGCTCTGTTTTCTTTTTTTAAAGTGCATTCTGGTTAAATATAAAAAACAAATACTCTATGTAATGCTTCAAGTAAATTATTTTATTTATATGCTCAGTAAATTTTATATAAATATTTATAAATTTTTTGCATTATATGGAAATGTCATCCTCCTTCAGTTGTGCACCGACCTGTCGACAAAGTCTCGGTCCACCAGGGGGTGCTGTTCGTTGATCTCGTTCAGGGCGGATTTGAACTTAGTGGCTGAAACTTCCCCGGTAGCAGTGGGACCCAGACAGGCCTGGACAATTTCCTCAGCTGAGTCACCCTGAAGGGAAAGATCAGAGGTTAGAGGTCAGCCAAGCCGAAGTGAGGCAGTAGTAGATAAAAAAAAAAGAAAAGAAAAAAACTTCTCTCTATCAAACACACACGCACTTACCGTGAGGATGAAGTCTCGTCCCTCTGACTCAGCGATGGCCCGGCACACCTCGGTGACCTTCTGCAGCACTGCTGATTGTGTCATGTGGACGTGAGTGGAGGGTCCGTCGCCGGTGGGCACAAAAGCCAAGGCTCTTCCTGATAGGACCAGGGCCAGAAGGGGCACGCCCACGATCAGCGACATCACGAGCCTGTGGGAGAGTGTGTTCCTGGGGTGAGAGAGATGTCATCGCCTTAGCCATCGTCGCCATCATCATTGCCGCCATCAAGTTCAACACATTCAGCAATATTTCCAGTCCTCATTATGAAGTGGGTCAGGAAGACATTTCCTGACCAAGCCTGTATCTATTGTTCAATGTCTTGGCCACAGTCCACATGTTCTCAGTGCTCTGTGCTAATGAAGCAGTTGGCAAACAGAGGGATCTTAATGACACGTCCATAAAATTATACAAGAGTCTGGCACATGCAGTCTTCCCCCATTATTAAGTATTCAATAAAACACTAATGTTGTTGTTCTCTCCTGAGCCACACGTGAAAAACATTTACTTCGGGCGTTTTCCGCTTCAATCCTCATCCCATGTTCTGAACACCTTGTTGCCCAACTACAATTGAACTGGTCACTACATGCCAAGTCCACTGTTGTGACTGAAGTACACTAAGGCCCTTTTTACTGTCGGTTTGCCATTATCCATTAACTCAACACCCTCAGGTGTTTGAAAGCGAACGCTGAACTGTGGGTTGGTCAGAAACTGAACTATTATACCTCCGCAAATGCTGCTTGTTTTTAGACTGGGGGAATCTCATGTACTTTCTGATATACAGCTCCGGAAAAAATGAAGAGACCACTGCGCCTTTTTTTTTTGTTTTGAGTGAGGAACAGAAGTGTTCAATTTGCAGTGGTCTCTCAATTTTAACCCTTCCGTTCCTCACTCAAAACCTTCCTTTTCGATTTTTTTGGAAAGGAAAGAAAAAGGTGCAGTGGTCTCATAATTTTTTCCGGAGCTGTATAATAGCATCAGGTGGGGCGCTGAAACAATTCTCAGTGGCTGTCCACACTGATATACCTGGCGTCAGACAATACTGTTGACATGAATATCTGGTGCTCCTCTAACACTTTGCCAACTTTGATGCCATGCTGCTAAATTATCTGGCTCTTAACTTGTAAAACAGTATCAAAGGATTCGTAAAGGGCCATCAGGTTTGCTATAACTTCATAATTTACTAGTCAGGAAAACCCCCAAGTTCATAAACATCTGGTATCAAAAGCTAAAATTCTGTTGAATTGTTAAAATTCAACTTCAAACTAAAATTCATTTTTTTTTAATTAGTTTTCTAAAATGTTCTAAAATCTGTCCACTTATGCAAATACATGACGTAATTAAGGAGAAAATAAAATATATTGTGACAAACATTAAAAACATAAAATACGTTTTGTGGTTACCACAAATAATCAAAAAGCATTATCACCTAAGCAGCTTATCCCATTTACCTTAACATTACTACAGCTCCAGAAAAAATGAAGAGACCACTGCACCTTTTTCTTTCCTTTCCTCACTCAAAACTTTCCTTTTAGACTTTTTTGGAAAGGAAAGAAAAAGGTGCAGTGGTCTCTTCATTTTTTTCCGGAGCTGTATATACATCTTAACATTACTATATGCTATCTACATATCTTAACATTACTATATGCTATCTATATATCTATATTGGTAAACAAATTGGAAATAATTCCATGTGGATTGTTTTGAGATGTAACACCACATATGATTCATACACGTTCAAAGATTTCATACCTTAGTGTGCTGGACAGTAGCTGGAGCTCTTCCTTTCTACCTACAGTACTTGGATAACCAAAACTATGAAGGACCCCCTCTGGCCAAAATCACCTCAATATAAACTGAACTGAGCTAGACAGTGGGGGGAGGGGTGTATGTGTATGCTTTTAATACACAGTAATTATTAACTCACGTTGTTTTTTATGATGACGCGTCTGAACACACGTGATGAGTGGGTGTGTCGGTTGAGAACGGTCCCGGGGGGGGGGTTCGTTATCGTCTGCATCGTCGTCACCCTTCTTCATCACCATCTTTGGCGCAATCCTTGACGTCCTCAAGACGCGAGATGGAAGTATTTCCTTTTTCTGTTAGGAAGTGTCCTCTGTACCAAGCCCGTGTACTGCGTTCATTGTCTTCAGCAGTAAGATTTTCACCTGAGCACTTTAAAACCATTTACCTCAATAGTACATCCGTAACGGTGAACAAAATCTGAAATGTTTTTCGAGGCACGTCAACACCAGAAAGCAGTAATGCTGAACTCTTTCGTACCTTCTCGGGTTATTATGCGGTTTTCTGTGAAGGACCCTCTCTGGAACAGTCATCTTTATTTATTCTTCACAGAATTATATAGGGCTGGGTATGTGTGTGTGTGTGTACCAATCAGTAATCATTAACTCTGTTCATTTCATATAACAATACTAAAGGCCATTGTCCGGCCAGGTGTCTAATCAGTGTGGACCATGAGAAGCTCTTCAGACTCTCCTGGCTCTCCTGGCTCTTCAGGCACGAGCTCTAAGCAAGATTTCATTTATTTGAGGATTTGTAAAATAACAGTCTAACAATAACAGTCTAACAAGATAAAACTATGTTGTTAGAAAATACATTGGACTGCAGTTCAGGTTTTTAAATGAACACACTGCACTTAATTGGACGAATGTGAAGATTGTCAGTTAAAAGTTTGCAGAAAGTAGTGGATAGGTTCAATCTAAAAAAACAGTATTTTGGCACCATTTAGTGTAACCTGTTATACTAATAAATGAAAGTAAATCTAAATGCATTATTCAGTAAGCAGTTCCTCACAAATTTGTGAATTGAATGTTCAATTCTCTGTTGACAAATCTGAATTTTGATATTTTGAATATTGATATTTTACTGTGTTGTGATCAGTCTTTTAAATACTGAATTTAAGACAGAACCAAGTGGAGCATTTCTGCTGGGCAGTAGGAGGCTGATCTACCTAGCGTGAGCTACAACATATACATGTTGAACTTGACGAAATCTTGCCGTAACAGGAGCCCAAAACAGAAGAAAAAGATCATGCCGTAACACAGGCTGGACCCCTGACTTGAGTTTGTTGCTTGCTAAGATCGTTGCTTGGCATTTTGTAGGCTAAACTGGCGGGGCTGGGGCAACAAGACAGCAGAAATAAATGTACAACAGCAGGGACGTTTGACAGGGAGCCCCATCATATTTGTACATTTGAAACGTTTTTGTTAAACAGACTGTAAACCCCAAAACATACATTTGATTCTTGGTCTGGGAAATAGATTCCTTTCTTTTGGGTGTACGGGTGAATGTATAGTCATCGTGTCATAAGGACAAATATGCCAAAGAAAAGACTAGCCTACATAAATTTGAAGCAAACTTAATTAAGTATCTTTGTAACTTCATATCAGTAATGAGGTGAAAGTCTGAATTAATGCTGTGTTTCTACTGGAAAATAGGACTCATATGATTCAAAAGAACACGTTTACATTGTAAGCAAAATGGAAGATATTCTGGACAGTAAAAGCTGTCTTTATTGTCAGCTATCAGGACAGGGACATAACTCTGGATGGTTAAAACCTGTCTTCATAGTTGGCTTCCACCAACAGGCACAGAGATTGTAATCTAAAGTATAAAGTTTATGGTGGATACTTTATGACATGACAGATGTACTAGTTTGTTCTACAATGCCTGTAAGCAGTCTTTTTTGGCATTGATATCTGGTTAAGCAGAGATAGTCAATGTTTATATAACATAAGCAGCCCACTTCCTGTTAGAGAGCTTTTCTCCCAAGATCTTCGAAGGGACTCCTCAAGCGAGAAATGAACTCTATGACCCGGGTTTTCTTGGGTCTTGTCTTAAAGGTGTTCTCTGTGTTCTCTCACAGACCCCATAATGAGACATTGGCCTTTTATCAATTTCGTGTCCTTATGTCCTCTCTCCTAGTTTGACAAGGCTACTGTTAGATTTAGCTGAAAAGGATGTTTCGGACTTGACCAATAAAAGAAGCCACTGTCAACAACTGCTGAGGAGAGTGAGATTTATTCATGGTCTTAGAGAATAGAGACACACGACTAAATAATAAATGTTAAATATTTATATTTAAATTAATATGTTAAATGCACAGAGACACAAAATTCTTTGTTTAGAAAAGGGACTGTCCTTCAAGAGTACAACACATCATCCAATCAATCCTCACAGTTTATTATGTCCTGTCCATAGCACATATACTCATGTCCCTTTACAAGCTCAAAAGGCTTAGCTTTACTTCATGATCGTATAGATCTCATCTCCTTTGTATTAATTGTATCAATGTAGTTGGAATCCAACACCACTCACAATGTAATAGGAAAAAAGGGCATTTTATGACTGTCGTTTATACTAGCTATAATAATTAGACACAATTTATACTTCAAATATCATGTACAGAAAATGTTGCAGGCTGTTTTCGCTGCAAAACATTTCGAAGTTATCGTCTTCGGTTTTGGAACTGGTTTTACTAAAAGCTAGCTCTCATCCGTATAAGGTATACAGTGACATGAATATACAGTGCAAATTCGGGCTGACATCCATGCAAGCATTATAATCAGTGTTTTACACATAGCAGCAATAATCTAAAAGTAGATGTGTCCCGTGTATCTGTGGTTTGTGCAACGCAAATGATAATGTAGTCTGTCAGGAAAGTTATATTTCACGCAAGTCGGTGTTGGGCATTCGGAACACGACCCCTCAGATCAGATCAGTAGTCCCCTGAAGGGTTCAATGAAGAGGGCGGAGACTAGAAGACACGCCCATAACGGCAGAGTAAGGGTGAGGGAGGGCGGGACAGAGGAACGGACGATGGAGTACAGACAGACGCCGACGTTCATGGCGTTGTCCACCGCCACCAGCTCCACCGTCAGAGAGCAGCAGGAGGCGTTGAAATCTGCCGCGACAAACATCTACTTCAGGTCGGTGTGGCTGAGGCTGCCGACGCCCTGGCGGCTTTTTAGGGTGGCGATCCCCGTGCCGTTGACGCCGTCGGTCAGGTTAGCAGAGAGCTGCCAGAAGGAGGCGTTGCAGGACACCGGGTCGACCGGACAGTCAGCCGCTGAAACGTTGACCACCTCACACTGAGGAGGAGTGAAATCTGTCACCTGGAGTGAGAGAGAGAACGAGGGAGAAAAAGGGTGAGTAAAAGAGGAAAGAGAATTACATCATGTTTTATAGCTGCAGTACTATTTCCATGCTGCTCGAAATATACTAAAATAAAATACTGCATCTGCAGACACTTC
>JACXGI010019274.1:0-12389 GCA_016801175.1 Esox masquinongy
GGGGGGGGGGGGGTAATATTGACCAATAATATCACCTGAAAACACTGATGTAAAAACACGTCTTGTCCACACTTGGTTGACGACCAATGTGTTTCCAGGGCTGACATTTTGGTTTCTCCCGGCTTCTTCTTGGTACCACCTGGACCTTCCCCTCTCCTCCTCTAATGCTAATGCTAACCCTGACTATTAGTGGGAGAAACGCTAAACAGACCCAGGAGCAGCATCTTGGGGCAACTTCATCCTAGACCACCTGCACGGACGTAGCGATGGTCTGGACTCACTCACCTCCACAGAAGGAGATCCCTGCCAGGCTCAGAGAGAGAATCATGGGAATGGAGATCTTCAGGTAGTCCCAGGAGGCTACATTATCCCCTGTCCATACAGCACCTGTAGATCACGCATTAAAACATTTCATTTGACCCTGATTAGGGGTTTTATGCTCAGTACAGCATTCTTCATTGCCACAGTAACAAACCTAGTCTCTGAGAGCCAGCGAAGAAGGATCGTGATAGGACGAATGGCCTCTCCAGGCCACCGGACCTGGTTATCAGACCCTGCACTGTGGCCATGTGCTGAGGTGGACAGACAGGTCAAACATCAGAGAGGACATAGTTAGACAGATTATAGACAGAAAGACAAGTTTAAGACTGATGAAATCAAATGTTAGGCAGATTACACACATTTTCATAGACAGGCCACAGACAGACAAACAGGCCACAGACAGACAGACAGACCACAGACAGACAGGCCACAGACAGACAGGCCACCTGATGAAAGCCATATAGGTTGTGTAGCTCCCTGTGCTCCCAGCCCCCATGATGCGTTGCGTCTTTTGGCATTGTCTGCTCCGGACCCCCAAAAACAGAGGGCTCGTTCATGTCATTCCACACAAACAGTGAGGAGGTGGAGCCCTGATGTAAACAAGCACACACTGTGACATAGAAAATATAATTCATAACAGTGAGTTGGGAGAAGCTAGGACATAAAGACATGTTTTGGATCTGACCGTATGTTCTTCTTCCATACTTACTGAGTACCTCTCCAGGGCGAAGCGTTGTGAGTACCAGGCCCGCGTGGCTGGGCTGCTAAAGTCTAGGTAATTAGAATCACCTACCAGGAAGAGAAGTCAGAGATCGGCAAGAGAAGCTATGTAACACACACACGCATGCACGCACACAAGAAAATCACGGGAGAAATTGAGAGAGAGAGAGAGAGAGAGAGAGAGAGAGAAGTACAGATATAAACACATACCTGGCCAGCAGGAGCCTTGATAGATCTGTCCCTCTCTGTCCTTAACAAAATGGCCTCCGTCTCTAGCCTCGCAGTACAGAGACCAATCAGGGTCCACCTTGATGTGTGGGTCACTGATTACCACCAACTGCAGGGGTCAAAATGGCATCCGTCACCTGTACTCTTCAAGTACCATCAAGCACTGAATCAACAATGGAGCCAGGATGTACCTAAAATGGCACCCTATTCCATTAATGCTAAACTATGTAGCATTTAGTCCTCTGTATACTAGGCAGTGGGATTAGCAATGGGAGATAAAGTCAATATAGTTACCTAGCAAGATGTTGATAACGGTAAATATATTGTTGTGTTTGCTGGTTTGTTTACAGCCCTTCTATTTCCATGGCTGATCAATATTTGTTTAACTGCTCTCTTGTACCTCTGCATCAGACATAATGAGTAACACATTTGGAACATGGAATTCCAATAAGATCACATAGTCAAATTGCAGTGCGCGTAGAATCATGAATACATATCGTACCGTCCCATAAGCGTGGTGATAATATAATATTGTGAGGTCCCTCTCCATTCCCAGTCATTACAATGAGTGCACTACATAGGAAATAGGATGCCATGTCAGCCTCACAGTCTGGCCTTCCTACTCAGGCAGACCGACCTTCCTCTTCCTGTCCTCCAGGTGGTGCTGCAGGCTAACTGGGTCAGGGAAGCAGACGGGGTCCCAGGTGAAGTATCGCTTCCCGTCCGTGTGCTCTATGTCCAGCCAGATAACATCATAGGGGATGTTGTGGTGGTCAAATCCGGCATCCACAGCCTTGACATCCGCCTCATCTTCATAGTTCCACCGACACTGGTGGTAACCAAGGGAGAACAGAGGTGGCAGGGCCTGGTAGCCTAGTAACCGGGCGAGAGGATGACAGACATTTCGGATCAGTTTCAGGTCAGGCTCCCTCAGAGATAGCAGGAACTGCTTTTGACTAATATTCCCCATACTCACGAAATGTCTCGCAGAGTAACCTTAAGCTTGACGTTCCGGTGCCCATAAGGTGTTTAAATGTTTGATAAATGACTTTTCTATAGTTCATCATGATTTTCTAAATGTGTATCTTACATCTTAGGATTTGTATTGTACTTACTTTTTCACACAACCGTATGTGTAGTTTTGCTGACCTGTTAGTTGAGCGTACTGAGACATGACCTGTGATGGCGAGGGCCCCAGGAGCACCATGCAGTCGATCAGTCCACTCTCTGACAGCCAGCGGAGGTCTGTCTGGGGGGGAACCCTACGCCTCTTAATTGGGGGGGTCCCTTCTTCCTGGTGTGAACAGAGATAAGGAGATGACATGGAATAGAATGGAAAATAAAGAGTAGGGGGAAAAATGGTAATATAATGGTGATGTAATTCCCCCAGTTTATTTAAGACATTCTATATACCACCTGGAAGAATGGTAAATAATAGAATACAAAGTATGGTATGGAATGGAATAAAATAACTATATTTATAAATTTGAACCACTCAATTTGCTCCAGGATCGTTGCTGTAAATAATAATGTGCTCTCAGTAAAGTTTCCTGGTAAATTACGGGTAAAATAAATAAATAAATTAATAAAGAATAAAGTCTGAGATTACCTCCGCCTCCTGTGGGTTGTATTGGACATCCACCAGGGTCTCAGATGTGTTGAGCCAGAACACCCCAACAGACCGGTTAGTCTTGTGGGCCAGAACCAGCGGGACAGACCCGTACAGGCCCAGACGGCTGTGGAGATCATAGGCAAACACGTCCAGGTTGTACAACCGATATGGCTCACCATGCCTGGGGATAACACGGCATAGACATTAGTCGTGGCACCAGAACGTACAATACAATGCAAAAACCCAACAATTAGCTTGGCCTGGGACATGGCTTTAGACCCGTAATGCCTGATTCAGATGATCATACAGACTTATATTATATACATATATATTATATGAGGAGTGATGCTCGCTGACTTGGTAGCTTTGCCTGTTCTCTCCCACCTGGTGTCACTCAGCTTCAGGCTGTCCGCATGTTCAGGGAGACCATACACATGGCTGTAACCATGGAGACACAAGTCAGCTCCCACGCTACTGGGTCCTGCAGAATGGGCATGGTGGTGTAAATTGATGAATGATTCAATCAATAAAATTAAATGAATGAATGACTCACAAATCAGGGACTTATTTAGACCTGAGACACCAGGTGGGTGCAATTAATGATGAGGTAGAAGAGAAAAACCAGCATGCTTCAGACCTCATAGGGTAGGAGTTGAATACCCCTAGTGGAGATGGTGTGCTTCCTGGATGGAATACCAACCATTTGCTTTAATGTCCACAAACTCTCTGAAAGTCTCCTCCCACAGACTGGGGTCATCCTGTTGACACTGGACACAGGTGGCACAGATAAATTATATTCACAAGATCCCAAACAACAGGTACAATATAAGCAGAACAGAATGAATAAACACAGAGGTGAAATGACAGTGGAAGGGTCGACATCATCTCCTCTCACCTGTCCTGGCTCAGCTGAAGGTCTGGAGGTAAAAGGAAGAGTTTAATTTGATGCTGAATCCTCTTCTCGATCAATCAATCCCTGCCTCCCTCTCCCTCCTCCCCTGTCCTGCTCCTTCCTCCTCCCCTGTCCTGCTCCTTCCTCCTCCCCTGCCTCGCTCTCCCTCCTCCCCTGTCCTGCTCCTCCCTCCTCCCCTGTCCTGCTCCTCCTCCTCCCCTGTCCTGCTCCTTCCTCCTCTCCAGTCCTGCTTCTCTGCTGTCCTGCTCCCCTCTTTCTCTTACCCTGTCCTGCTCCCCTCTTTCTCCTACCCTTTACTGCTCCCCTCTCCCTCCTCACCTGTCTTGAAGCGTATCAAAATGTAGTTTGTCTCTGGAGTTGAATGTTACCATCACCTCCTCTCCACAGAGCACCTCCAGTCTGAAAGGACACGCCCACACTCTCACCTGGTACTGTTTCTCCCCCCATGTGAGGCTGACCAAGTCTCTTGTCTCCTTTGCCACTCTCAAACTGGCGGGAGACAACAGTTTAGGGTAAGATTGTCATTAAAGGCTGATCTTGGGTCAGAGAGGTTTTACTAATGGTTATGGTTAAAATGGGAAGTTGATCCCCAGGTAATCAGAGAGGTGCTGTTTGAAAGTCTTACGGTTCTCCAACAGGTTCTTTTGTAAGAACGTCAGGAACCCTGTAGCGTGTTCTAATGGGCCGGAGCTCATCGATTTGAACCCTGACTGTTCCATCACTGGCTGATAAAGAGAGTATCAGCCTAACCTGTTAGCGTTATGAAAGAGAAAACAAAATGAATTTATTTTGTATGGTGGGAAATATTTAATGAGGATTAGAGACAGGTGTGTAATGAGGATTAGAGACAGGTGTGTAATGAGGATTAAAGACAGGTGTGTAATGAGGATTAAAGTCAGGTGTATAATGAGGATTAAAGACAGGTGTATAATGAGGATTAAAGACAGGTGTGTAATGAGGATTAGAGACAGGTGTGTAATGAGGATTAAAGACAGGTGTGTAATGAGGATTAAAGACAGGTGTGTAATGAGGATTAAAGACAGGTGTATAATGAGGATTAAAGACAGGTGTATAATGAGGATTAAAGATAGGTGTATAATGAGGATTAAAGACAGGTGTATAATGAGGATTAAAGACAGGCGTATAATGAGGATTAAAGACAGGGGTGTAATAAGAATAGGATACAGGTGTGTAGTGAAGATTAGAGACAGGTGTGTAATGAAGATTAGAGATGTTAGGTTTAGGTGTGTAATTGTATTTACAACTTCATTTACAAGTGTACAAAGACTCCCTCAGCAAGGGTTTTTATTTTGAAGCCACCAGTATTTATAGTAGGCTGGGCTAGGGGCCAGAACTGAAGGTCAGGGGGTCAAGCTGCTGACAAGATCAGTCACCATCTCCGTTTCATTACACTGGCGTCTAAAACATGTGAATTCTAAACAATGGGTCGCTACAGTACTATAAAAGAATGTCCCTGTACTAGCTACCCCGTAGTCAGGTTCTAGTTCCACCCTGGCTCCCCTCTCTGTCAGCACCAGGGTGTCCAGACAGGCACGGTACTGCAGGTTAGGTCCAAGTGTCTGTCGCCTGGAAATAATTAGATAATCTCTCAAATGAAATGTATCAATTTTATGATTATATTAGTCGGTCAGTAGTAGTTCATAAATAATTCATTTTAAATTGTTGAACACACCTATAAAACGATATCTGGTCACATTTCTTGAACTTTTGTTTCCCTTCGTCATCAGGCACCACGCTGCAAAGGAGTACATTTGTTGGATTGAGTAGTGCGGAAATGTATGGCGTCAGCTAATTCAGTTGACATCGGTTGACATTTTCACGAGAACTCTGGGTATTTTCGGTACTGTCAGTGTCAGACGTCGCTAACACCAAACGCTATTCCATGGAACTATGCATATTATGAGGCCAACATTAATTTTACCTTACGATAGTCTCCTCTGTCATTTCGATAATAGTTAACATTCGTATGATCTCTATACTTTGTATTTTGAAACGTGGAAGGATAAAACTGCGCCTCTATCGGTTTGACATAGCGCACTCGCTAAACCGAACCCGGAACTGGTTCGTAGATAATACACAAATGAAAATGCCAGATGTCACGGTGTATTTGTCATGTTGGTTGTTTTTTATTGCAATTTTGCGTTCAGGGATTCGGGCAGAGGTGTCGCTATGGAATATCCACATCAACTCCGTGAGTGAAAGCGCTGTCACTGTCCCGTGTGTCTTGTTTACGTTCATTATTACACGGCCAAATGTTTTGTCAACTGCAGCTGACCAGCGTAAGCTAGCTAACCTCAGCCAGCCTAGTAGTCAAGCAAGCTAGTCGGCTTCGCGTAGAAAAGGCGAATGCACTGTGATGTTGCCGAATGACAGCGTTTTTATCATGGTGTTTCGTTGTAACATTTGGCAGGTGATCTAGCCAGCTTGGAGTCCTGTGATCAGACTTCGGTCTGTATGTTCTGTTGCTTGCTTACATTGTCTGATTGTTTAAATGATCAATATTTAGTCGCATGAGAGGTTAGGCATTGCCATTGTCCTCAATGCCCCGACATACCTTAGTAAAGCTACATTGTCTGATTGTTTTGTAGCTACGCTAGTTGTATTAAATAACTACAACCCAACACGATTACATATTGGCCCTTGATTTATAGAACATTCAGCTGAGAAACCTTCCTTCTTTTGCCCTCTTCACTGGCAGGAATGTTGCATGTCTTGTCTCTGTGAATAAGGGGCGAGATGGTTGCCATGTCTCTTCACTCACCATATGTTCACAGAGGGACAATGGAAACGTATTTCACCTCACTTTTATTAATTCTTGCTCACGGTTTACTAAACCTAATGAAATTCTTAAATGTAAAATAAAGCATTGCATTGGTAAGCTTTTTTTGTCTTAACATCGGACTGTCCCGTGTAGTGATTTTTAGGCTTAATGCTTGCTTCAAGTTGTCCTGTGTCAGCGCACAAGTATTTTTGTGAACCTCGCAAGTTCCACCCCCCGAAAAAACTTGCGATTTATAGGTTTATCTGTTTGCTGGGTTGTTAACTCCTATTCCTTTTCCCTCAGTCTCAAAATGCCGTCTTCAGGAGGACTTTGTATGCCAACACAACTATCTTCATGAATTGTAAGTATTTTGAGATGACACCTTCGCACTGCTGACAGACAGCCAATAATGACTGGCGGCGGTGGAATGTGGTTTTTTTCCCCTTACACATATTACCAAAGGCCTTCCCTGAAATGGCACTGCTATTTACTATCTAATGCTCAAGTTGTTTGACGAGGGCTCCCATTGGTGTCTGGTTACATGGGTGCTGGTCTCTTGATAAGAGCCAGAATTTACATCCCCAGGATTGTGGGTTCCATTCCCAGGGAGGGCGTTATAAATGTATGGAAATGTATACATTCACTAGTGTAAGTCGATTTGAATAGGTGTCTGCTAAATTACATCAAATAAAAAAAAAAATGAAAATAGGACTGGCCTATAAATAGGGGTGCCATTTAAGGAAACAGGCTTTGGTAAAAAAAAAAAAAATACGGTGCACTAGATAGTGAGCAGGGCGCCATTTGAACGTGACCTGTACCATGGCTGTGAACCTTTCCCACTGACTCTGTGCTGCTCTTACAGTCCAGGATGACCTGGGATCATGTGACCCTGGCATGGCGTTCAACATCAGCTGGTACCTTCGTTCCTCCATCTGTTACAATGAAGTCTTCAACACTCCAGTGAGTACCAGCCCTTTTGTTCTCAGACCATAGGTGTGGGTTAACTCTGGCGGACGCAATCACTCTCACCATACACACACACACACACAGAGCAAAAGCTTTACTTGTTTCGTCTGATTTTGAATTTGCACTTGTAGTACTTCGCTTTGTGCGCGTATGCGAGTCGTGCGCAGGTCACTAAGTGGACGTGTTAGAATGTGATGACATCGCGCCATCACTTTGAGATCAGTGTCATTACATTTCGTGTTTCTTGACACACTTGAGGATTATTAGACATTTCCGCAGCCAGAGAGATTGTCTTGTGCTTTAGTGCCCAGTCACACGGTTGCACTTCTGCTGTCCTCGAATGCACCTTCATTCCCTGCAGGACAACAAGGCCATTAACATGTTCGGTCTGGACCACATGCTGAAGGATGACTGGAGCGGATACTACAGCCAGGGATACCTGTACTTCGACAACTGCTCTTCCCTTTTCCTGCCCAAGGTGGGTTAATGCAGAAACATTTTCTGTAGAGTTTCAAAACTCTACAGCTGTGATGTTGTGAGACCATTGGACACACTTCCAAGGCTGAACAGACCACTGGATATTACAAGTCTACGAGAAAAGTACAAAATGTGTCCTTGGTTGGTGATTTTCTTGCAATCTAAATTTTAACCGTAAAAACAGATCCCCTTCCCTATTACAGTACCAGGACGAATAACTTAGAACTATGAATTAATGTTTTTAGAGCTTTCTGACAAGCAGTTCCAGAGCATTCATACGGAAAGCTCTTCTCACCTTTAATTTGGGTTTTTGGTGGCCTTGGTTCTGGTCCGTCTTATCAAGGTGTTTGTCTTTGGTTGGTTTGGCTTGTGTTGTAGTGGTTGCTGTTCCTACCCAAGGCAGGCTAAACTGTTGTGGTCATTGATTGCATAGCTCTGGAGGATGTCCATACATAGCCTTACAATTCCTGTCACCTGCGTTTTTAAATAGGTTTGAGATGTACAGTATGAAAGAGTAACCAGATAAAAGAGCACTTTCATCATGGTTGATGGTTTATATCCTCCTACCTTTCTCTATTTTTCTCTCTTACTGTTTATTTCTCTAGGTGTTCTATACAGACTTCAGCACTTATCAGCCTCTCACCAGCCCACACGTAAGAGTTTCAGCTGAATTGTGTGTTTTTTATTTTGGGGTCACCCAAAGTCAGTAATGTTCTGGTCATGTATGTAAATGTGTCTAGCAGGCTGTTTTAGAATGTTTCTCTGTGCTCTGTCGCTTTGTTGCTCTTCAGAATGAGGAAGGCAGTACATCCAATCAGAGCGCTCCACAGGGCTGGCTGGAGAAGCCGGTAAGCCAATCAGAAGCGTACACAGTGTAATATGATACCTGCAGCCAAATGCGTGCACTCCTGTTGACTCTAGGCCCATAGCCACAAAAAAAGTCAACAGAGGTCGATTTGCGAGATGGAGTGTCCTGTCACCTGTCCCCTGCAGGAAATGGGCGCAGTGGCGAAGGCGTGGGCGGACAGCCCCTACCTGTTCATAGTGAAGGTGCAGCCGCAGCAGCGAGGCGATGCCAGCGGAGGGCGCCAGGGAGCAGAGGAGGAGGAATCTAACGACGCCCAGGGCAACTTTGCTTTCACCAGTCAGTGTCAAACGCATCGTAACCAGTGTTGTTCTTTTCACACGTACCATTTAACTGTCCCTGCGTCTACAGGTCAAAAACAAACTGATGTTGTGCGACCTCCCGTCTGTTTCTGTGACAGTGACAGTGGAGATGAAAGGACCTCGGCAGTACTCCTCCCCTGCAGACTGGCCTCTCATGATGGTGTGTTTCACTGTCCAGAACTAGAACGCTGTTTCAGTGACGATGCTGTGTTTCACTGTCCAGAACTAGAACGCAGTTTCAGTGACGATGCTGTGTTTCACTGTCCAGAACTAGAACGCTGTTTCAGTGACGATGCTGTGTTTCACTGTCCAGAACTAGAACGCTGTTTCAGTGACGATGCTGTGTTTCACTGTCCGGAACTAGAACGCTGTTTCAGTGACGATGCTGTGTTTCACTGTCCGGAACTAGAACGCTGTTTCAGTGACGATGCTGTGTTTCACTGTCCAGAACTAGAACGCTGTTTCAGTGACGATGCTGTGTTTCACTGTCCAGAACTAGAACCCTGTTTCAGTGACGATGCTGTGTTTCACAGACATTTTAATCTTCCCAAAGTCCATTTTAGATTTATTTTTGTTGTGTAATTTTCTTGGGGGTGTCCTCTCCCCCCCTGTGTTCCACAGTTCTTCATGGTGATGTGCATCGTGTATGTGTTTTTTGGGGCGCTGTGGCTGTTCTGGCTTGTGTGTTACTGGAGAGACCTGTTGAGGATCCAGTTCTGGATTGGAGGGGTCATCATCCTGGGGATGCTGGAGAAAGCTGTCTTCTACTCCGAGTACCAGAACATCCGTTACAAGGGGGACTATGGTGGGTCGACAGGTTGACTGGCTGAATCACAGCCGTGTCGTAGTCATTCTCTTGGCTTAGAATGTACTGGTTGTGTAAATCTGCAAAGCTTCTTGTATAGCTTGTTCGTCTAGCGCAACAGCCCATTTGTCTCAGGTGCTGTGCCTGCATGCTTCTAATCTTTCTCTCTGACAAAAAAGGGGGGGGGGGCAGGACAGTGGGGAGTATTAATATAACCACCAGACATTAGCGGGTGGTATGTATCTGTCATGAATCCCAAAATTTTCCTGCAACACTGTGTGCCACTCGAAAATATTATGTGCGCGTGAACCAAAGCACACTAAAGTTGCGCAATCCACTCACAAATGGTGACCATCCACACGTCTTCAGCCGGAAGTATGAATTAACCCACCAATCATCATACTCCACAGTACAAGGTGCGGTGGTCTTTGCTGAGCTGCTTTCTGCCCTGAAGAGGTCTTTGGCTCGGATCCTTGTGCTCATCGTCAGTTTGGGCTACGGCATCGTCAAGTAAGTTAAACCTGATTACTGATGTTAGCATTGCTGAGTCGATCAAAATAATGCTAATACTTGCAACACTGAAGGCCCAAATTCTGTGAGTTCCATTTCTGAATACCGCTGACATTTAGAATTCTGCTGAGGGTTCAGTACTTAGTACACAAATCCCACCAGACACAGCCATTGTCCAATACGTACGCTGTATTCTCATCACCCCCTAAACACAACCTTTACCAAACAATATGCACATTAAAACAAATGTGTCTGGGAAGCAACGAAAAACGTCTCGCACCAGAGCTTTCAATAACTCTATAATCACCAGCAACAGCACTTCAGCAGAAAGCGCCATGTTAGTTACCAGGCAACCAATGTAGTCAGTCAGTTTATATGCCTTCCCAAACTGAGGTCTGGCCAGCCATCATTCAACACTTCCTATGTGTTATTTTCCACCAGTATTTGTCAAAGTTTCTCAACTATCACCATACGGTCTCTCCCTGGCTGACAGTTATTACACCTGGAAGTGTCTTGAATCTACACAAGCAAACACACGCAGACACACACACACACACACACACACACACACACACACACGCACGCACGCACGCACACGCACACCTTGGCTTCACGGCTTAGCTTTAAATGCTTATCTGGATCCATGTACAGAAAGCGTCTGACAGTTGGGAGTGACAGTTGGGAGTGTTGATTCAGGATCAGGTGACCCTCTTTGTGTGACCGTGTTCATGACAGTCTAAGGCTGGTTACAGAGGCAGTGCAATTCTCGTTTATTTCCCTCGGCTCTGAAAATACAGCTCAAAAAAGTTGAAAAGGAAGGTTTTGAGTGAGGAACAGAAGGGTTAAAATTAAGAGACCACTGCAAATTGAACGCTTCTGTTCCTCACTCAAAACTTTCCTTTTCAACTTTTTTGGAAAGGTAAGAAAAAGGTGCAGTGGTCTCTTAATTTTTTCCGGAGCTGTATATCATTTTGAAAGAGGTGTGTTGATTGTCAAAAGGCCAATTAGTGTAAAAATAGAATTGGGCTGCCTGTGTAAACTAAAAAGGCAATCTGATCTCAGGTCAGTACTCTGAGACTGTGTAGGCCCTGATCCCCCTGATTTTCCTGCGGTCTCTCCCCCTTTCCTTGCTCTTAGACCCAGGCTGGGCACATCAGTTCACCGGCTGGCAGCAGTGGGCCTACTCTACCTGCTGTTCTCCTCGGTAGAGGGAGTGCTGCGTGTCACAGGAGTGAGTAGCTACAGTTGTGACCAACACAAAATTAAACTATTTCGAAGCCTTGCTCTTTGTATTCATCGATCTTGATCTGAAATGCTCGGCTCCTCGCCTGTTCTGTTTTCTCTCCTCTTTCTTCTCTCTCCTCTACTCTCTCTTACCCTCTGTCTTTATTCCTGATATTCTTTCTCTCTGTTAAGGGTTTTTACGGGACAGTAGCACTGGTGGCTAACCTTAGTCTGTCCCTCATCGACTCCTGTGTGATGTGGTGGATCTTCATAAGCCTCTCCCAGACCACTCGCCTGCTGAAGCTGCGTAGAAATGTGGTGAAATTGTCTCTGTACCAGCACTTCACCAACACCCTCATCTTTTCTGTTCTGGGTGAGTTGGAGGGATATCGCTCTCTGTTTATTTTTTTGGGTATGCGTTTTGCTAAGGTGGGTGTATGACTTCAGATATTTAATTTTGTTTGTTGCAGTCTCTGGTGTTATTCGAAAAAGAGATTCTGTAATCTGAACAAAGAAAATATTTTTTTGTTCCTGCAGCGTCTATTATCTTCATCATCTGGACAACCAAAGTCTTTAAGATGGTGGACTGCCAGACTGTGAGTTAGGTGTGTGTGTGTGTGTGTGTGTGTGTGTGTGTGTGTGTGTGTGTGTGTGTGTGTGTGTG
>JACXGI010019275.1:0-12291 GCA_016801175.1 Esox masquinongy
TCCTAATCTCAACCCTTTCCTGGCACCCCCGACAGACCTCCATCCCTCCTGGTCCCCCCACCTTGTACCCTTTCCGTGCCCCCCCCCCATCCTTCCCTAGCTGGCATTCACTCCAGCAGCAGCAGATCGTCTGTTCGGTTTCTGCCTCGTCTGCCCCGGACGCCCGTTCCTCATCCCCGTTGTACGATAACAAACAGATGTTGTGGAATTTTCCCTGAATGGCCTGGCAGTGAGAACCTAACCCCTAGTCTGGCACAGGGGTACTGGCATTCAGTCTGGCGCTGGGCTGGGCGCTGCGTTGGGCTGGCTACCGTCTCTGAGTGCACGCTAGTATTTGAGAGGAAAGATGTTTAGGTACATTTACACTCTCTTTCTCTGTGTGTGCGTGTGTGTCTGTGTGTAGAGGTATTAGATACTGTATGCCCTAATGGTGACTTAGTTTACTTTCATCATCATGGTCTTCTCTTTTAACGGAAACCTCTCCTGTACATTTCATGAATGAGCATAATGTGATAAAATAATTATGTGAATAGGAGCATTGGTATTTCGTTGATACCCATTGTATATTAAAGTTTCGTAAATGCTTCCTGCTGTAAAATTGCTTTTCTTATATTTTATACTTGTTAATTGGAATTCACACCATTTAAATATATTTGTGACATTTTGATGTGACTGTTATGTTGGACAAACACTTTTCTATGAAATATTCCACCAAGTTGAGTGAGAAAAGAGTGGGCACGCACGCTAATTTAAACAGCGCGATTAATTCACTCACTTTTCAGCGGGCGGGTCGGGAATGCGTTTGGTTTGTGGAGTTGGCAGCTTTCGATAGGAATGATCTCTACTCCCTAAGTGGATTGTGCTTCTAGAAATCCTCAGCAGAGAGAAGTAACCTTTATTTCCCAGTGTGTTTGTTTTCATATATTAAGCTGGCCTACCTATGTATTAACAATAATTATTTTTTTTTAAACAAAATTAGGGAAGAATATGTTATAAGTGGTGGAACTATTCTATCACCTGTGTGGGCTCGTGGATAGCCTAGGTACGCGAGCACGCCGGAGCTCTCCGCGGTGCTTAGTATCTTAGGTTTGCTCTGAAATTAAAGGATTGAAGGCTAGTGAAGGAGTTAAAGCCGTATAGCACTTTCATTAAAAATAAAAAATGTATTTATTGCGATGATAAGGGGGTAATATGTAAGATTACTAATATAAAACCAAGCAAAAATGACCACATCTGCAGACGATGTTTTATTAAGTTAATGTTTCAAATTGTATTTTTCTTCAAAACGAATCAGTGTCTGACATATTCCCCACTGAAACTTTCTCACCGGTTCGTATCATATTTCATTGACTTGTATTCACCTTTATACTCGCCTTTCTCGCGGTACCATCCTTCCAAACCTAAACTACCCTGCTATACGGTTCTCGTTCGGTAAGGGAAGACGAGAGAAGTGTTGTTGTTTAAAGGCAGGCTACACAGTGCCACTTCAAAGAATAAAACCGCATGTTGCCAAGTTCTCACACCAAATAATTTGCTTATCACTTAGGCCTTGTGAGTGTGTGTGTGTGTGTGTGTGTATTGATCCATATTTGTTTGTGTGTGTACATCGTGTACGTGTCTGTGTGTCAGAATAAGAAGGAACGTTCGCTATAATGAACAGATGCCCTGAAATTAGGAAAGAAAATACTGACTCTTCCCAGCAGCGCCACTTTGGCCGGTCGAACTGGCAAGAGACAACTGCGAGGCGCGCGAATGCACTCTCTAGAGCTTGCGCTGGTGCAAGGGAACATTAAGGAACTTGGCAAGTGCCCGTCTGCACCACTGCCAACTTCCGCCTCTGGAAAGCGTGCACAGGTCTCACGCTGGACGGAGGAATATTTTGATAGATGCCCTCTGGGTCGAGCCTGTTCCACCACACGCGCTAGCGCTAGCTACACATCAACAAACTTTTTTTTTTGCTGATTTAGCTGAAAACGTATTTGAATGATTAGACTCTATGCCTATAAGCATTGTTATATCACATATGGGTTATAAGTTGTAGTCAGCAGGCTATGTCAAGATATCTTATATTTCCGGTAAGCTTATTGTACTATCCATAAATGAGAGTGAAGACAGTGTACATTCATGGTCACTGTAATTTAATACAGAAACAACCAGCTTATTCCAATTCCTCTCAAGCACTGTGACGGCAAAAAAACATGCGAGCTATAGTAACTCCTAAAAAACGCGTGCTTTTAAGTCATGTTTATGCAAAGTCAAGTATTACTGAGATAAACACATTGAATTGTGTCTAAGTCACGATCCATCTCATGAGCTGGAACATTTGCATAATAGCGGGTCAATTGGGTTATTTTATATATATATATATATATATATATATATATATATATATATATATATATATATATATACATAATTTGAAATCCGATAAGTATAAAAAATGGTGTTACTTTTATAATGCCATTTATTAATGGCAAATTATCTGTTTATTTTTTTTTGATTTACTTTTAAATTTAGATAGAAAATTGATAGATAGAAAATTGTCAAAAATTAACTTGAAAAAAATATTTGTATTACAAATTACATGTTCTTAAATTTATTCTCTATATTGTGTAACTAATGTCCGTGCTGTGCTCCGTCGCTGCGGGTCATTCACACGGCCTAAGCACACATCTCCCTTTCTGCGAGTCGGATTGTCCACAGTTAATCGCACCCTGGACATTTTGCTGAACATATGGGTCCCGGGGCAACGCTCCAAACATAGCAGGGGTGGCAACAGCTCATCCGGGCACAAGGGACGCGCGAGGGCAACTGCTGCCCCCCGTTCTCACGTTGTGCACACAGCAGGTTCAGTATTACACTGTAATATACATTCACGTCATATTTTTATACGTGTAGCCTATTATTATTTTCATGTGTGTTGTTGAATCAACGATAGATGGCACGTTAAGTTATTGCTTTGAATCAAAATTGCCTTCATTCTTTAAGCACATTTACATATACCCAGCATTGTACTTGATAAGCTAGAGCTGCTAGCTGTAGACAAAATACAAATAACAATATTTGTTATTACAATATTGTTAGACCGTCTGTTGTACTTTCTTATTCAAACTGATGTATAAAGCACCTGTTTCAGGTTGTGTAGTCTGGAAGTTAACCGCGCTCAGATGTCGGTGTTTATTTAGCCAGCAAGGCCAAGCTTTGGCTGTGCTCCATTATTAAAACCATTATTAAAATATAGTTTTCCCATCAAGCATTGTGACCAATTTCTAGTTTAAAATATAAGATTAGTGTTTTGCTCTTGGTAGGGTGGCTATATATGAGAATAAATGTTTACATTTAGAGGTAAATCGTCAATATAGCCCTAATGATAGTTTGGATGTATTAGCCATGTGTTTAGCTCAAAAGAATGCTGTATAACGTATACATTTTTAAAGTGGTGTAACCTCTAATTCGTACTTCTGTTGAAACAACCGTGACAATGTCAAATAGCCATTCGATTAAAATGTATTGTATTGAAGGACAAAAACAGTCAAATAAAATGTAAATATGAGTGAATATGAGTGAATTAGACTGAAAAATAGTTTCATTGAGTGAGTGTGTGTGTGTGTGTGTGTGTATATATATGTATATGTGTTTATATATCCAAAATGTTGTTGTTATCTAGAATAGACCGCAGAATTGCGAAAACTGCCATGGAAATAATCGAAATGTGATGAATACATTAGAATCAATTCAGTCGTTTGTTTTCTCACGTATTTCTCGCCGGCACTGCCAAAATCCATTGTGCCAATTGCGCGTGCAGTCAAGGTCATTCTGAAAAGGACTTGGCCTGAGCAGGGCTATAGATATCTGCTAATCGCTTTATTTGAGTCTCTTGTAATATGCGGTGATATGATTACAATGACACGTTATATCTTCGCGATTTTGGAACCCTTGGTTTCGTGCTCATTTCGGGCACAATATCCGATTATTTAGACCTAATGTCAATTAGGCAGAGTAGTCTCATGTGTTTCTTTTGTGTTTCAAAAACCAACTCATACGTACCGCCCGTTTGTGCCAATCCCATGCATGGTGACCCTCGTATCCGTTTGATTCACTTTTACCATTGATGCCAAGAATATTTTGGCATCCGCTCAAAGGGAGCGAAGGGAGCTCGGTTGAATGAGCCGAAAATATATATAATAATATGCATATATATTAGATACACATATAATTTAGAAGTTCGTTGTCATCTGAGCCCCTGCCTGCAAATTAATAAGTTATGCTTGTAACGACTCCCAGACCATTTGAACATCCCAAAAGTTCACACAGGCTATTTGGTGAACTGTTAGTTTGTCTCACTTGCAGAAACCAAGGCCTTCTCTCAATCTAATACTGCTGTTCTGCTCATTATTTCAGGGCTTCTTTGTGGACAAACTTGTCTTTCAAATGGCCTGTGTTGTGTCTTGGAAATATGGTTTGGACCTCTTGAATATAACCTGTGAAGTCCACAATGTGCTATTTCATCTTGTGAAATAGCCCATCTAATTATTTTCTGCATCCAGGACTTATCATTGTCATTATCATTGTTTGTTTCTACCAGAGCAAATCGCGTTTTGAACTTATTCTGCAACTGATTCTGCAACTGTTTTTCTTATTTACATGGAAGCAACATCTTAAGACAGGCTGTAAAACTGTCATTGTAAACCTTTGGTTACAACTCAAAGAACATGTTTGCGAGTCACGTCAAGCTAATCCATGTAGTAGCCTATAAAAGCACTTAGCGAAACTAGACGGAGACATTTCATAGCAAATCATTGCTTTTCCTGGATAAACTTTTTTAAGCGCATTTCCAAAAGAATAATCATACGATAGAAATCGTAACATCACATTAGTAATATATTTGCGTCTTCCTATTCTATTATACTCTTTCTATTCTATAATTATTTATTACAATCATGATAGAAGTCCGAATGTCAAGAAAATACACTTGTTTTTTCCCACTGAAACGGTTAAGAACTTCAACGAGAGCAGATTATGTTTCTAAACAAAATCCTGGAGAAAAGTATAAAATGATAAAATGAAATGATGTAGCACAATTTCATTCATTATAATTTTATTTTACCACACATTGTTTAAATACAAAGTTTGGACTTTTACTTTTAATGAAAAATGTTCAGCAATACATGTAGATGTCTCTGGGGACAGTTTGTGTGGAAACAATTGCTTCGATTGTACAGTTATTATAGAAAAAATATGAACAATAACCTTGACAAATAATAATAATCATCCTCATTTAATTTCAGTGCAATATATCAACCTTCTGATATAACTTAGAAAATGTGAAATTGTGTGCTAAATTCTTGCCCTACCACGTATTTACTTAGTGCTGTTTTTAGAACTATAGTCGACATGTCAGTGTTTTCGATTGATTTGAAAATTATTTCAGACCGACTACCGTCTTTGTTTCCGTAGCGTGCATGAAATATTACGTTTGGCATTTAGCCTATTTTATTGGTGGCATGTCCGATTGTCTGTTCGATCATTGACAGATTCTAACATTTTTTTAAAGGCAAAGGCTCCGTAACACTGCTATTTTCGATTGTATTTGAATGGCATTGCAAAGTGACAATCCCTTTAATTGTTTGGCATCTTAAATGAACGTGGAGTCGTTTAAACTAAATATACTTGACCAGCAGGAGTCGTTGGCAGGGTTGAGGTCAATTCAAATTAAATTCCAATAAATTCCAAAAGTCACCTAAATTCAATTCATTCGGTCGAATACCCTACTGTGCCAAATACCTATTGCTTTTTCTATAAAACTGTCCCAGCCACCGGTGGTATTCTAAGAATCTAAAATTATTTTCAGTGCATTTTGAACCCAAATCGTCAACAACAAGACAAGCTAGATTAAGAACCGGGGAGAATTAACCCTTATTTTAGAAAGTACTGATTTATGCTTATGATTTCATGTTCACAGTTTTAGATGTAACCTATAATTTGTCGTTTTTATATGCATTTGACATAGCCTATTTCTTGCATAGATGTGAAATGTTTTATTTTCTGAAATAGGCCAATAGCTCCTGCCAATTTTCAAAATCTAAAAAATATCTCGACATGTCTGCAACCTGATTGCTTTTCAGTGCACCGACTTGCTTCTTATTCTAATCGTCTATTTTCAGATGTCACATTTTAGCGTAATTGGTTGTTTCAATGTTACAAGCGTCTATGCGGCTTCAGTCTGTTTAACTATCAAGGCTGTACACGTTATATTTCAAATACAAGATTTTCATAGTATCCCATTGTCACAGAATATGTAAAAAGAACAACAAACAAAATTATACAAAATTTACATAGAAAAACAATAAATAAAATAAAACGTTTTCTTCCATTTCTTCCATAATGGTCAGTGTATGGTGCCATATCAGTCCCCAGGGACTGAAGGTTTTCTTGGTACGTGTCTGAGGTGGGGGGGGGGCTGCTCCTAGGCAATTTTGATTGTTGATTGCAAGTAGTTTCAATCCTAAACACATGCCGTTTCAGTTGTGGAAAAACGCATTGAGTTCGTCGTAGACTGGGACAGGTGCCCTGTCGTGGTGCACGTGCGTGTCGTGGTAAGGCGGTACGTTTTCAGAGTGAATAACACTCCGCACTCCCGAAGAACCAAATATATGGCCGGCAGCCGGGCGAGAGCCTGCCAGGCCGGGGTAATGCATAGAGTAGTGGTAGCCTTTCTCGCCTACCTCAGGGGACGTAGTACCATGGTGCTTAAGGGAAAAGTTGCCATTGATGCACACTGCAGGGGAGATGGGACCCTCGTACTCTGGGCTGTTGTATTCTGGAGATCCACTGCCAGCGTACAGAGAGTCGTAGGCCGAACAGTAGCCGTGTGTCCGTAGGGGATGTGAGTTGGAACCTGACTGGCACTGAGGGCTGGAGAGGCGGGAGCACTGGTATGGGTAAGGATGCACTGAGAAGGAGTTAGAGCCCGGATAGCGTCCTCCCTCCGGACACTGTTCGGTTAAGAAGTTGCGGGAGTTGAGCTGCAGACATCCTGCAACCAGATTGGTCGTGGGTTGGGACAATCCTTTACACAGTGTCTGCACATAGGACACAAGGTCCGGCCTCTTCCCGGAGCGAAGAATCTCAGAGAGAGCCCAAATATAGTTCTTGGCCAAACGGAGAGTCTCGATTTTGGAGAGCTTTTGTGTTTTGGAGTAACAGGGCACCACTTTGCGCAGATTGTCGAGGGCAGAGTTCAGGTCGTGCATGCGCGTCCTCTCCCGTGCGTTTGCCTTTTGACGACGCACCTTGGACCGTTCGATTCGCGCAGGTGTCATTTTTCGCTTCTTAGGCCCCCGTTTTTTGGGCATGTCCCCCTCAGCACCTTCCTCTCCATCGTCATCGTCCGCATCGTCGTCCTCCTCGTCTTCACCGCCGATCTCAGAGTGTGCCCCACTGCTTCTCAAATCCGCGTCATCCATGTCGTCATCGCCCAGGCGGCAGTTATCCTCATCGTCCTTGATCTTGGAGTCCTCGCTCTCGCTGTCCTCTGCCCAGGCAGAATATTTCTGCATTTCGGGAAGTAGCGACGCGTCAGTAAATAGCCTAGTCAACATTGCTGCACTGAAAGAGAGAGAATAAGTTGTATGAGAGGGGACATTTCAAAATAGTGTCGAAAGGGGTCGTGCACATTAAATGTGTGTAATCGGGCCGGTTATATCGGCCGACTGCTACCCCATTAAATTCCCCGCTGTGGTCCGTGTGGCCTCTCGTGCCCTCGCGCAGCGGTCCCAGTGGCACAGGCCACATTACAGTTCCCGTGGGGCGCGCTGTGAAGCCACGTGCCCCCACTTTCACTCCCCGCGACGCCCACGTACTCCTGGCTACATTCCAGCACCATTCCACCGCAGTACCCACCTCCACAAAGATATGTGTGCATTTCTAAATCCGTATCTGTTCTTATTTTGGCGTGTCTACCTTGGTGTTGATAAACGTGTTAAGAGATCACCTAATATTGCTTGTTGTTATCTGAATAAATATGCTATCACATTTTTAGGAGAATTTACATGAAGAAGGCTCAGTCATGCTCAGCGTTAGAGGACCGGACCCTTCTGGATAAAATGGGTCAACAGCAAATTATAATATCCACTAATATGCATTTTGATTGGCACCAACAATATTATTATTTACATTGTTAGGCTATCTAAGTCGCTCAATTATTGTTTAATTTGTAAATGTCTTACCCAAACGCCAATTAGAATATCATCCAAAGATTATTATCCAAAAACCAAGTAGATCGAGACAGGCCTATTTGAGGCTATCATTAAATATATATATATATATATATATATATATATATATATATATATATATATATATATTTATATATATACATAAGAGAAAATATATGGTATTTAAACAAAATACACAGTGCAAAGAGATTAATGAGGGACAGTTTGAACTGTGTCAACCCCATTGCATATTTCCTAACCAAATCACTATACACATCTTGTAGTCTATCTCTGGGAGGCTGGAGAAACGTGAGGCGTGAAGTATAGTCCCAAAGTCAACCAGAAGGAATACCGTGCTAATTATCTAGAGGGTGTGCCAGAGGCGAAAATTTTTAAATTTCAGGCTCAGGAGATTAGCAAAAAAAATACGTTTAATTAACAGACCATGTAAGCCTATATCGCACAAGGAAAATATTTCACAGGTAATTCAGTATGCACCACTGAGCGATTCCAAAACACTTTTAGTTGGAGGAGTAAACATTTCCAGATGGAGATTGCTTGTATCCTTTTAGCAGTCGTTAAATATATATAAAAATATATTTTCGAACAGGATTCTGTTTGTGCAAAAATGCAACATGGTCCTCGTGCAAAGCATGTGCTCGCTGTTTTAGGGGAGTTGTCGATGTATTCAGGATGCATAGGTTGTGATATCGGAGGATCATTGTGGATGATAAAACTGCACCAACAGAAATAAATCACTTCCTGATTACGCTTTCAATAATGCACATGACTTTGTCCCACCCACCTTTTAATTTCTTCCAAGATGAACACCCAGATATAATAATCGCCATTCTATATCTAAGCCTGGAAACGTAAAAGATAATTAGATGACAGAGAAGAAATCTGCATCTCCTTTCTCTGTCTCTTTTTTGACCCAATGTCCACAATCTATTTATATCGTAATTCTATTCTCTTGTAAGCCATACCAATCAAATTAAAGCATAATAGTTTCTGGCTAAGTGGCTTGGCTAGTCATACACATTAATATTGTAATTGAAAATAATTACATTCCGAAGAAAGATAGTCGATTTTCGGATTGTCCATGGGCTGTTGACAAGATCTTGTCATTTTGGATGTTTTCTGAACAAAATACAAATTCAATATTAGACTGCACGTCTATTAATTGAAATACTGACGGTCGGCTGAAGTTGAAGGACAAATGGAACATTACATGATGCCAAACGAAGAATTCCACCGTAGCTACGCGACAATACAAATGCTAAAAAATGCCACAGTCTCGCTTTGTCAATTCAAAACAGACGTTTACAAGAGGCACAAACATCTACCTAGAACGGTCACAAAATTAACCTTGCATTATTAATCCGTATTTATTAAATTATTTCCTTCCGTTTTGGGACGGTCACTCTTCAATTTGTTTACACCCCAACTTACCTCCGCGGGAGCTCTAGAAGGGGTGGAAAGCGCGTGAGTTCAGACCATCTTCTGGGACCGCAAACGCTCCTATAGGTGCGGCAGGCTGCCTTCAGTGTGCTATCCGCGCGCGCGCTCTGAGACAGTGTGGCATTGCTACCAGGCAGGGTTACATACCAGCTATGATGCCAAGCCATATGGTTGGCACGTCACTGGCAAGAGCCATCACATGAGAGCCGGTGATTGACATGCGCCCGCATTCGGAGAGATTGCCTTCCCGAGGGAAGAGGGCCCCGCCATCTGTCAGTGCGCTCGCGCTCACACAGCCAGAAAAAGAGAGAAACTGAGACGAAGGCACTAACAGTGGAAGAGACGAAACAACATCAATTGTTGAACAAAAATTGTTTTTTTAGACAAAGGATATTATAAGTATATTTCACTTTATGTTGCACATTTAACCGAAGGGTTAAGTTAAGCGATCGCAAGATCTGAATCACAACGGTGTTCAGTGGGAGGGGGCTGGGGAGCATTTGCAGACATGGGAACAGAAGGCGATATTGTTTATTTATTTACCTAATTGAATACCATTATAGTGATGTATTCAGGAGGAACAACAATCAAACCAATAGCATTGCTAGCAGAGTCGGGCACGAACGATCAATTACACCCACCCTCCGCGGACAAACAGATAAACATATATGAAAGACCCATATATGTTATTTGCTATTAAGCCGTATTGTTCAGTAATATTACTGCTTGCGATATAAAATCGGAGTTCAGACGTGATCACTGGTAGGAGGACGGACAACAAGGTTGATCGAGCACTGGTGTTTTCCGAGCACGACGTTGAGGGGCGCCTGCCGGGTGGAGCGAGTGCGAGTCCTCGTGCACAGAGAGCACCAGGTGTGCGGTCCCACCAGGGAGGGGATGAAAGCGGGTCGATGTGGGCAGGCAGGGGGCTGAGGTCGGGTGGAGCTGGCAGGGGTGCCAGTAGGTTTGTGATGAGGCACTAACCAACTCAATGGTGGTATAAAGAAGAGTCATGCGAATTCATGCCTTCCTCTTCCCCATTATTGTATCATCTGCTTTGCAGATGTATCTCTCTTTCAAGTTCCAACTCTAATATCTCGCCATTAGACAGCCATTAGTAAAGTTAATCTGGAAAACGAGCTCTGTGACCACCATGGAATGCACGTGTCTGTCCCTGTGCCACAGCAACGCCAGACAATTGAGAGGCAAAGGGACATGCTGGAAAATAGCTCCATGGGTTCATGTCCTTGGGCCAGGTTTTCTCTTCCAACTCCCTGGAGGTCTTAGACAGCCAAGGGGGTGGAGAGTCTGTGGGGGTGGGTCACCAGCGAGGTCAGCGGTAGGGTGGCAGCAGCTGTGGTGATGGGAGCCGTGATTCCCCATATTCGATAATGTGTTCCTGTCCAGTCCCCGATGGGCCGAGAGAGAGGATGGCATCCTGGCACCATCCCAAAAAGTGTGTGTGTGGCGGGGGGGTGGAAGGGGCATCACTTCAGGGCCTGCCGCCAGCCAAATCTATGCCCTACCTCAGCTGCACTGTGCACTGGGGAGGCGGGTATGGTAGGTGGTGGGCATGGGTTGCCTAGCCCACGCATTTCAACAAGTCCCCCAGTCATCCTTCAAATCACCTCACCAGAATAAACGGCGAATGTCAACCGCATCGTTTTAGCGGGTGAGGGGCCTCAAGGAGACGACAAACACAGAGATGGTAAGCTGCTGTCAGAGTACTGAGTAAAGCTTATGCCAAAGAAATGTGTTTCTGTCTCTCTCTCTCTCTCTCTCGCTCTCTCTCTCTCTCTCTACCTCTGTGTGTGTGTGTATTTTATGAGATTATAAACCACCTGGTTGTCATCCTTGTCTGTTGGATATCAATACAGGCTACAGACATGATGGTCGTTTGCCCTGTAAAGTTTAGCTCTTTTGCTGCCAGCAGTCACCTATCTAACAATGTATCTGTCATTGGCTACAGACTGGATGGTCAGATTGTCAACCACAGGCATTTACCCACACTACTGAAGCCGGCACCTCCCAGTGGTTCACGTTACCAGGATTCTGACCATACTACCTGTATTTCACTTGTTCGCCTATGACATGCACACACACACACACACACACACACACACACACACACACACACACACACACACTCTCCCGCCGCCAGACTCCCAGACCCCATCTGCACTCTTCCCTCTCCAGCCTCCTAATTGCATATGCACAAATGCAAATGCCTATTAATTAATTACTTGACTAATTAGTGCAGTGGTATTTGAGAGCGATAAATCAAGTGGAGATGGGCCCTGGATGAAGGGGCAGGAGGACGGCTGTGTGCAGTCAGCATCCACAATGAACACACACACCAGGGCGAGCGCAGCTACCTCTCCTGTGTGTTGTGTGTGTAAGTGTGTGTGTTGTGTGTATTGTGCACGTGCCCATAAGAGTGTGTGTCGGCAGCAGAGCTTCCTAAAGATCGATGAAATACAGAGGTTAAAAGATTGGCTTTAACAATCCAGTGGAGGTGCAGCTGAGCTCAACATGTAGGATGCTAATACGGTAATGTATCTATTTTGGAGGTGTACTGCAAACAAGGCAGCCTCTACAGCCCCTACAGCCTCTA
>JACXGI010019276.1:0-12292 GCA_016801175.1 Esox masquinongy
ATAACACCTGAGCAGTGCCACAGACTGATTGACTCCATGCCACGCCGCATTGCTGCAGTAATTCAGGCAAAAGGAGCCCCAACTAAGTATTGAGTGCTGTACATGCTCATACTTTTCATGTTCATACTTTTCAGTTGGCCAACATTTCTAAAAATCCTTTTTTTGTATTGGTCTTAAGTAATATTCTAATTTTCGGAGACACTGAATTTGGGATTTTCATTAGTAGTCAGTTTTAATCATCACAATTAAATGAAAGAAACATTTGAAATATATCAGTCTGTGTGTAATGAATGAATACAATATCCAAGTTTCACTTTTTGAATGGAATTACTGAAATAAATCAACTTTTTGATGATATTCTAATTATATGACCAGCACCTGTACTCAGGTTGAAGTATCTCAAGTGTGGTAAGAGATATTTTCAAAGTTCTTTTTGATTTTAATAGCCGAGAAGTATATCTATATACAAGTTCCTCCATGTTGGTGTGTCTGATTCAGAAAGTACTTTCCATTGGAGCTGTTTTTGAAAATTTGGAAAAAATCCTGTTGCTATGGTTACTCCGGTTGCAGTAGCTCGAGTTTGGTAAGAGATATTTTCTAAATTATTTCTGATTTAAATAGCTGAGACGTAGATGAAGATATGAAACTCTCTAACTTTTTGTTTATTTGCAAAGTGGTCCAAATTGCAGATTTGTAAAAAGTTGTGTAAAATCTTGTTAAATTCATTTGAATCTTGTTAAATTAATTTCAATAAATCGCTGTAAGTTTTGTTCTGAATAATATTTTTTTGTAATTCTTTCAGATTACAATAGCCGAGAATGTGAGGACGCTCACAATCTTTAACATTTTTCTCTAAGTAGTTCGGAAAGGTGTTAAAGTAGGTTGTTTGTGACAACTGACTTTTCATTAGAATGTTCGAGTGTAAACAATGGAAACTTCAGAATTCCGATGAAATTCCATACAAGTCAATGAAGTTTTAAAAGTTTAATAAAAGTTAAATATTTTAAAAATTATAAAAGATATCAAAAAGTCGAATGCAAGCAACTTAATCCGGACCAGTCTACACGTTTTAAAGTTTGAACAAAGTTTCTAGCTTAAACAGTGTAGGAGGAGTAGCGTTCTAAAGAATAATTATAATAAGAAGTATGTCGAAGAACTAACCTGGGGCAAGCCCCAGTAATTAGGTGTGATTTAATGTTGGATAAAAAATGCCCACCCACCCAGCAACTTTCCAGATCAGAGGGGCTGATATACCTTTTATGCAGTAGCCTAACATAGAACTTTTGAGTGGGGTAAAAGGTTTCTCTTAGCCTATGGCACAAATTTTGTTAAATCAGAATTAACTTTTTAATTGTTAATTTTAATTGTTATTTTATTTTACGATTAATGGTTTGGAAAATCTAATGACCATTTATCGGCTTTGGCCAGTGCATAAACTTTTTGTTTTAAAATTAGAGCCTCATTGCCTTGGTGAATGTTCTACTACATTAGTCATGTTTAACAAAGCACGGGCTTAATAACTAATAATATATGTGATATAGTCTGTGCATGAATGAAACATGTCCTATTACACAGTTTTGTGTTACCTTTGGAATTTAGTAATAATTTTTTAAAGAAAACAATTAACATATGTTATTGTCTCGGAGTTGTGCCAGTGCATGAATGATTTAGCAATTATAGCCTCATAGTGTGGGCCATTCGCTGGCTTAATAGCATGTATTTTTATACCGTTTGGTATAAACTAGCTAGCTAACTATGGAAAAATGAGGAACATGATCAACTTTTGTGAGTGCAAAAAATGTTTAACCCTACATTTAGTGCTTCTTTGGAATAGCTTGGCAAATGTCCTACTAGAGCCTACCAAGCACCAGCTTAAGAATTATAATGTATACTGGGTATGAATGCATGCTTGTGTGTATGCTTTAAGGATTGTTTTGGAAAGCATGCAGAAGTAACAACACATCATTATTGGTACTTTTATGCCAAACTGCAGATCAATGATCCTTGGCATCTGAACATCACAGGAAAAAACATATCTACAGTATATCCTTGATCATTATGGTGTCTTTAGGGACAATATCTTGCATATATTACAACAATTTAGCAAATGCTCTTATGTAGTGTGACTTACTGTAGCAAGTGCATACATTTACGAACTACCATTAGAAGCCAAATAGCATTAATGTGACAGGGCAAACATAATGTAAATGTGCTGGCAATGTGTGGTTAAATACTTTTTTTTTGATGAGTAGGACTGAGTATGCATAACTAAGGGAGAGTTGTGTCAGGAGGTGGAGTGCGGCGTATCAAGCCTTTATTGTGAACGTCACACCAACTAGTTATTAGATTTCAATGCTTACGCAACAATAGGGGATCCTAATGAAATCCTTAATTCTGATCATGGTTATTAACAATGCAGAGAAGACCATTTGTGAAACAAAAAACTTTGAATCAGGCACTGCACATCATCCTGAAATTACTCATAATATTCTTCTATCAATGCGATCAGCATGGTTCCACCATTCATGTGTAGGATGTCATTTATTGCTAAGAGTTAAAAAGAAATATTATTTAAGGACAAGGTAACACTTCAAGGGTTTAACAAATGTATTTCAGTGGTCTAGTTCACTTGATAGTTCCCCACCCAAGATCAATTCCCAATGTTCTCCACTAAAATCATTTGGGGATTTCAAACCCTAAGGTCAGATTTTGAGTGTAGAGGATAGTTAAATCCAAAGACTGCGAGTGTATTCTGTCCTCTAAATCATAACAATCCTTTGTCCATGTACATCTTTTCAGATGCACAATAAAATGATGCCAAAAAATAATCATTGAATAATGAAACAAAATAAATGAGATAAAGTCTGAGTTGGAATTATTTTTGCTTTAATATTACAAAGAGGAATTCACTTTATCATCCCACTGTTAAAGAAATGAAGAATTTATTTAACTTCCAGAACGATGAAAGAAAAGAGAAAAAACACCTGGTAAAAAAATGTATAAATTAATAAGAAAGGTAAACCTGAAATGGCTAAATGTTTGGGAGATAACGTTCAGAGGATATCATTAACTGTATCCTTCAAAAATAAAGGATCTAAGGCTTCTACTTAAAAGTCTGTTTATATGACAACTGAAACCCATTTCACATCACAAAACCTCTGTAATGAAATGCATTAGGCCTATTACATAATAGAAATTATTTTCAATAGAGAGCCATGGACAATAACTAGTAATTCTGCCTTTCTGGGACTTTCTGGGACACTCTGGGATCTTTCTGCCAGAAATACTGTTAGTCAGGCATTGAAAATCCCTGTCTATGCAGTGTATCTTTGTTTTTGTTTTAGTAAAACAAATCTACTTCACATTAATTGAGAAATAAAAATCCCTTTAGAGTAACATGTTTGTTTTGAGAATGTTCTAAATATTTTTCATTATGAGTTGCCATGATGAAATTCACGCAAGTTGGAAGAGCCTGTCATTTCAGTTGTTAAATTAGATTTTTGGTGGGAGTTTGAATCCGGCCTTCAATCCGTTGGTGATTTTGGTTTCCACTGACCTTTGTTAAATAACTTTATTCTCAACAAATTACACAATGTACTGTAAAGATTTTGAACATTAATATATTTCATTCATCGAGACCCAATGTGTGATTTAAGTGTTCCCTTAATTTTTTAGAGCAGTGTATATAAACAGTTGCGTCTCCTTGTCTCCCTTGCTTGTTGACTTGCATTGTACAGTAAGGTTTGAGTTGCCAAATGTCAGCCTCGAAACCCCTCCTGAGATGTGTGCAAACCTGGTGGCCAACTACAAGAAACGTCTGACCTCTTTAAATGCCAACAAGGGTTTTGCCACCAAGTACTAAGTCATGTTTTGCAGAGGGGTCGAATACTTATTTCACTCATAAAAATGCAAATCAATTTATAACATTTTTGACATGCTTTTTTCAGGATTTTTTTGTTGTTATTCTGTCTCTCAATGTTCAAATAAACATACCATTAAAATTATAGACTGATCATTTCTTTGTCAGTGGGCAAACGTACAAAATCAGCAGGGGATCAAATAATTTTTTCCCTCACTGTACATTTTGCCGTGTTTCCACTGGTGCTTTACCCCCGTACCAGGGCTACACTGGTGATTTATGCTAATGTTGGCTCCAGACTTTTCTGTTTCCACTATACATTTGGTACCAAGGATTTAAGGAGGGGCTCACGTGGGGAGGGAGGAGTAAACCATCAACGTGATTTGGTTTTCCGGTTACGAAAAATAAAAGGAGATAGTTTTCTGGTAGTAAAATAAACAATAACGCCATGCTGAGTTTGTTTGCAACATGGCATTTGAACTTAATAAAACTAAATTTTTCCTCAAACTCCTACTACCGGCTCCTTCACCTACACTTGTGACACTGCAGCTAAACTAGTGTATTCATTGTTTGGTTTAATAAGTATTTTGTCAAAACTATCTACCTTTAATAGAAGGATTTGGGAGAATTCTGAGGTAATTTTGTGTTGTTATAGGTTCTGCAGGCCACATCTGTCTCACCGCTCCATTTTTCTATTGAGTCAATGGCATCGTATTATCTTCAGTCGTTCCAACTCTTTCCTCCTAACCAGGGTGATTTCTGGTGGTAAGGGATAAGAAGGGGTGATCTGGGGTCTAGATAATGAAAATAATCCCAGAGTTTTTTCCACTTTCCCTAGCTACATACCCTTTACTTTGGTCAAATATATAATTTCTACAATTTACAACAGTTCACAGTTTTCTCTCTTAAGAAGACTAACTGTCTTGTACCTAACCGTCTCGATCCTCCTTCTCTCGAACCTCATTCTCTTTACTCTACCTCTAATTGGCTAAGCCAGCCCAGACAAATTCTGGGCTACATGTGTATTATTTACATTTAAGTAATTTAAAAAACAGTCTTATTCAGAGCAACATATATTAGTAAGCATAATTTTCTTGTATAGGCCTACTTTTTCATAGCAAATATTTGGCAAGATATTTTCAAAGAGTATCTCTCATGTTTTTGCAATCAGAGGTGAAAACAGAATATACGAGAAACACCAATGGGTGAGGGAAATGTTTAGCAGGAAGATAAATGTTCTGTATAAACTAGTCAGTCATAAACAGATCTCTGAGCACCTAGAAAATGGTATCTACCAGGCTTTGAAAATTACTATGAGCAACAAGGATTCACCAGGGATTCATGTGCATTAGACAGGATGAAAATGCATGCTATTACCACGGTTGTGGATGAGCTTCAGATGATGTGTTGGGCTATTGTAAAATTATAGGGTGGGATACAGAGGTATTTACCAGATGAGTGGACCTAAACTGAGACAAGAAACACTGGACTGAATGAGAGATTATCCTTTCTCAGAGATTTCATTCACTTGCATCTCCCAAGTGCTTGTTTCAAATGTCAACTACGGACCCCCTTTCAACATCGTACTCTTCAATGTTGAATCCTCAATATGTTGGGCTTTGAATCATAAACAGGGATATCCTGCTAAAATCCCAATACCTAGGTTTGGATATTGCCCTTCCCTTACATGCTACTGTCATGAATGGGAAGTCATCTTCCCAATGGAATAAATAGGATGAAGAGTGCCTGCAAGCAGCTGTGGGCATCTCTGTACGCCACTAGCACCCTGGCCTGGGTCATTGTCTCCTGATATAGTGGTAGTGACAGGCCACAGTGGTGGAAAGGTGGGATAAGTTAGGAGACACACACAGAGACAACATGATTCACCGGACCGGCCCTGGTCCAAGTCCCACACCATAGGATGCCACTTTCAACAGCTTGGCTGGCTGACTGAAGCCAGCCAAATAGAGCCGGGGATTCTGACACGCACAGACGCACTGGCTGGTCCTCCTGGCGACGGCTGAGACGCACCCGGCCCGCAGACTAGAAGATGGCAGGGAACTCAGTGACGGCCATCTGTTAGTGAGACTGATATAGATATCACACTCTGTACTGCAGGCCATACACCCTACAGACTCACAGCCAAACTACACAATTCCCCCCAAAAAACAACTTCCCTACACAAGAATTGTTGTGAGTTACGTGAGAAATAAAACCTTCCATTTGAGTGGGATCGTATTTGGACAATCTTTGTTGCCACGTATCCCGCTAGGACCACTTTTTAATGAATAAATACCCAACCACAAAAAAGACAACAGGGCTCACTGGTTAATATGATATTTTTCTTCTCCTAATTAAATACATCTGAGTGACAGTGATTGACAGCTGATGGATACGTGTCTGCGGTAGAGCCGGTCACCGGGATACTGTCGATCAGGGCCTGGCCGATTGATAGCAGCTGTCTTTGTGGTCGTTTGAATTGTGGCAGAATGCTATTGTAGATGATAATACCCCCCCACTGCACCTCAGCTCTACAGTCTCCCGCTTCTCCACATCTGGCTCCCAAGAGAGACTTCACAATTGAAGCACTGACAAAAGAAGAGATGGGAGATATCCCTCCCTGGCCCGGCTACACCTGCCTGTGTTTATGCTCAAACCACGTGGCTCTGTATTTTACCTGAATATGAGGTGACCAGCCATATTGAATATTAGATGGATACTGCCTGTTCAGAACAAGTATCAGTCTGTACCTAGGGCATAAAAAGCTACATCACATTTTGTCTGAAATGGAACCATGAAAATTGAGAGCATAAACATATAATAGGCTTGACAAGTAGCTGAATGCTTGTCAGAGGAAAACAAAAGACTGTTCCTAAACTCCCGTTGAACCCTTCACAAACGGCGCAAAAAAGAGAATTTGTCTTTGAGCGTGCAGGCCAGGAGAGAAGCTCCTGACCAAACGTGCAAATTTGCATGTGTAATGTAGTACAATGCGTAACTGCCTCTGTGATCACTTGCAGCAGGTGTGGATCCATCCGATAGAGAAGGGCACGCCAGCTCCTTTAAACAAAGAAAACATCCACATTTGGAAAGCAAAAGCCAACATTTTGTGGGCAAACTCTAATCCAAGCATAGTGGGTGTGTTTCCTATCTGGAACATGATAAGCAATATCCCTCTCACTACACATCGGACGATGCATATTTTGACTCACAATTTGTTGACTACTGAATTATTCAACATTTATGTTTTCACGTGAAAATGGCAATGTTTGATCTCTGGGAACAAAATCACTGTGAAATACGTGACAGGTTTTTATGCATGTTATGAGTACAGAAGCGACGATGCATCAAAATAAGTAGCACCAGAGAAGGTATCGTAAATCAAACACATGCATCATTAAATACATTGCTGCAACAAACTATATCCAGTATTCACACACGCACACAACAATAAAATCCATTCAAAACGCCCCCCCCTTCTATATCATAATATGGTATTATAGTATAATAAAGATGTCTACTGTATGTATAGCACTTTGGTTGTCAGGTGTGCATGTAATCATTTCAATAATGGTGTTTCGAACAAACACAAAAGGCCTGTTGGCATAAAATGTTTTACACTCAAGTGTGCCCAAGTCGTGCAGCAATAACAGCATTTTAGAAGCACTTCTCAAAATAAAGAAAAAAACGAAAATCTTTTTTTTTGTTGCAGAGAATGTCTCTTTTACCGATCTGCCAGTGTTTTTTTTCCAAGGGAGAATATCTTATCTTCAATCCAGGAAGTTATCCACAGTTTATATTCATCTGGAGTAGCTTTGTGAGCTGGAGGAGCACAGGGAATAGGGGAGAGGAACAGAGGTAGATTTGAAAGATAAAGTGAGACAACCTGCTCTTTGTGGGAGATAAGCCCTAGAAACTACTGCAAACACGTCCACAGCCTCACACTAAAACCTCAGATGAGCACACTGAGCAACACACTACAGTTGCACATGCCTACTCAAAGAATGCACACATAAAAGCACGGATGTGCCCGCACGCACAGTATCTTCATTTGATCACCCTGCTCAGGAAATGAGAACTTGCAGTGCATTCAAGGTTTAAAAAGGCATGTAAAGTTTGCACTTTCCACTTTACCACGTCAGAATTCATTTTGCACTGACAAAAATGTCCAAATTAGTGGACACCTTTATAGTTAGCCTAAATGCACAGCACACAAACAAAAACACGTCACTTGCAGGCTGAATAGACATTCTACCTACATATTCTGTATTTTTTGGGTTTGTAGAAAAGGCCTCAGTTAAGAGTCATCTTTTCCAAGAGGCAGGAAGGACCACCTCAGTCCTTCAGTGTATCATCTGGCTCAGGGCCACAAACTCGCTGAGCTGTGTCAGTTCGTCAATGAGATGTACCCTTTCTGTATTAACCCAGCCGAGCTGCCCATTTCCCCCATCCTCTCGAGTGTCCAGAAGGCTGTCAGTTAACTGGCATCCAGACAAACATGTTTGTGTGTTTGAGGAGGGTGCCTGCTGCCTGTACTGGTTCCTTATCCCTGGATTACAGTAACTCCTGCCCTTTAGCCAAGCGCTGGCTCTCCCTGGCCACTCTCTCTGTGTTTCAATCATTGGCTCTGGCTGTTAGCACAAATCCACTCTCTCACAGAAACTTGAGTGGAAGGACTTAGCATTCTGTAACACACACTCTTCAACGCCTGCTCAATGCCTCAACCCACAGAGTCCCACAGAGGGAGGGGGTGGAGCATGACCACAGAAACACATAAAAAAGACAATCATGGGGAGTTAGGCCAAAATTGTCCGGTTTAACCATTCTCAAAGCACTCTCTCAATGCCTTATACTCTCATTCTCCCCTTTCAACACAATCACAACAAGGCTGGAGGAGAGGAAGGAACTTATTGAGAGTAACAATGTAACTTCTTTTGTCAGGGAATCTGAGAAAGCAAATCCCACCGCTCTAATTAAATTCAAAAATGGGCACAGGAATTCCGCCTGGCAGAAAGTAATCTCTGCAGGCAAATGTAACAAAACTACATTACCGACGAAGAGGAGGTAGAGATCAAGCAAGAGGGAGAGTGGGGGAGAGGACAGTGAGTGAGAAGAGAGAGAAAGAGGGGGGAGGAAAAGGAAAAGAGAAAAAAAAGAGAGATGGCAGAGAACAGCGAGATGGAGAGAGTGAAGAAGAATGAAAGAGAAGAGAAAGATAGGGGGAAATGTGAGAGGAGAAAGAGAAAGGGCAGTGAGATATAGAGTAAGAGAGGAGGGTAAGAGAGATTGATAGAAGAAATATAAAGTACTCATTATGTATTTATTTTTTTACATAAAAAGGAACAACCACATGACGTTAGTGGTTAACTCAGGAGACAAATGAAAGCTGTACTATCACTTATTAACAGTGTACTTCATAACAAAGTAGTGGTTTAAACTGACCGTAGCATTAGGCAGGAGGGTACGAAATGTACAGTAGGAGGGTACGAAATGAACGCTCCCGGTTGAAGATGTTAACCAGTGGGGTGGACAAGAGCTTGATCCATATCTTTCAACTGGCCGAGAGGACGCTTATAAAGCAGAAATGCCAAATGCTGTGGGAATCCTGTGGGAGGGCCACAGAATGTCCTTCTGAATACATATCCTGTACACAGAACGTCAAAGATTAATCAAAGCCTGTTTCTGCTTCCATGCATTGGCCAGTGGCTTCATGATACACTGACAAACAATACTATTTGATATTTGCACATTGTTATACAGGCTTACTGCTGTATGCTATGTTAACAACCTGCTCTACTCAGTGATCCATGACATTATTCCATGACATTTTTTTTTTTGTACTGGACTTGACCAAATCCCTAATACGTCATCTTTTCCCATCACATTAACATCCAGCATGTCAAATGGTGACAATAGCATAGACAACTTTCTATCAGCTCAAGGATGGCCTGTAGGGCCTAGAAGAGAGAAAATGGATATGGCCAGACAGAAACACCTCTGCTCAGACAGATGAATAATCTGGGATTCAGGAGCTGTGCTTGGCTTTCATATTTATGGCACACACACACAAACTCTGCCCAGGCACACAGAGGGCTTGAATGTCACTGTGCGTCTGGAATTCAAAGCTGCCTGAGAGGAAGCAAGTGCTGAGCAGCTGTATACGTTCAGAGCTGTTGTGTAGCTCTAGACTCCCACCACACTTCAGCAGAACCCACTTCCGTTGTCATTGACCACAAAACTATTTTAGCTGATGGCTATTGTCCAAATGACCACAGTTACCACAATAAACATTTGAGTGGCGACGCAAATATATAAAAAAGTTAATACAGTATGATGTGTATTCTAGCTACAACTTCATTTCCAAAAAAGTCGGGATGCTGCGTAAAATGCAAATTAAACCAGAATGCATTGATGTGCATATCATTTATCCCTATATTTAATTGAAAATAGTACAAAGACAACAACAAATGTTGAAACTGAGAAATATTATTGTTTTTGGACAAATACATGCCCATTATGATTTTGAAGCCAGCAACACATTTCAAAAAAGTTGGGATGGGGCATTTTTACCACTGTGTTGCATCACCTCTTCTTTTAACCATACTCTGTAAGCGTTTGGGAACTGAGGAGTCCAATTGCTGTAGTTTTGAAAGTGAAATGTTGTCCCATTCTTGCTTGATATAGGATTGCAGCTGCTCAAAATTTTGGGGTCTCCTTTGTCGTATTTTTCGTTTCATAATGCACCAAATGTTTTCAATAGGGGACAGATCTCGACTGCAGGCAGGCCAGTTTAGCACCCAGACCCTTTTACCACGGAGCAATGTTGTTGTGATATGTGCAGAATGTGGTTTGGCATTGTCTTGCTGAAATAAGCAAGGCCTTCCCTGAAAAATATGTTGTCTAGATGGCAGCATACCCATACCATCACGGATGCTGACTTTTGAACTGTGCGCTGAAAAGAAACCAGATGGTCCCTCTCCTCTTTAGACCAGAGGACACCGTGTCCATGATTCCCCAAAATAATTTCACATTTTGATTAGTCAGACCACAGGACAGTTTCCCACTTCGCCTCAGTCCATTTTCAATGAGCTCTGGCCCAGAGAAGACGGCGGTGGTTTTGGATCTTCTTGTGCAGTATGTATGGTTCCTTTGCATTGTAGAGTTTTAACTTGCATTTGTGGATGCAGCGACAAACTGTGTTCACAAACAATGGTTTTCGGATGTGTTCCTGAGCCCATGCAGTGATTTCCACTACAGAATTGTTTATAATGCAGTGCCACCTGTGGGCCCGAAGATCGCGGCCATCGAATATTGACTTTTTGGCCTTTTCCCTTGCATACGGAGATTTCTCCAGATTCTCTGAGTCTTTTAATGATATTATGTACTGTAGATGATGAGATCCCCAAACTCTTTACAATTTTACATTGAGAAACGTTATTCTGAAATTGTTGCACTATTTGCTCACACAGTCTTTCACAGAGTGGTGAACCCCACCCCATCCACACTTCTGACAGACCCATCCTCTCCGGAATGATCATTTAATACCCAATCATGATATTGACCTGTTGCCAATTGACCAAATTAGTTTTGTTATATTCCACCAGGTTTAATTTTTTAGCACTACACAAATTTTAGTCTTTTGTTGCCTCTGCCCCAACTTTTTTGAAAGCGTTGTGGGCATCAAAATCAAAGTGGGCAAAACATAATTTCTCAGTTTCAACATTTGATGTGTTGTCTGTGTACTATTTTCTACTGAATATATGGTTTCAATAATTGCAAATCATAGCATTCTGTTTTTATTTGCATGTTACACAGCTCCCCAACTTTTTTGGAAATAAAAAAAGGGTTGTAGATAGTGAGTGAAGTAGCTAGTGTGTATGTGTAGAAGTCCATGGTCTTTAGTCACATCCTAATGTTGGCAGCAAATGATAGAGTAATATAGCTAACTTAGCGAGCTAACACATAGTAAGTCTAAGGTCACCTAAGAGAATTTAAATATAATGTGAAGCCATTTTTGACCAGCATAAATTTGTTTGTTTGAAACACTCCCCCACTATATAACATTCAAGTAAAAAAAAAATAAATAAATAAAAACATTACAGTTTTTCTCAATTGTTTACACACAAATTCTGGTACTTGAGACACAATGACCACAACATGTAACTCATTCACCAACCCCCTGAACCAATTCTGCTAAACTACAAGCACAATTCCTGCTTTACACTCAAATTGCGGTTCTAAAACACACTTTTTTCAAAACACTACACACAATTCTCTGCTTTTGGCACAAGTTTCATGCAGAAAATATCCTGTTTTCACAAGGAACACACTGCCATTCAAATATGCACACTGACTCATCACAAGGGCAAACACCCGTCACACAGTTTTCCAATTAGCAATCAGAGCTTTAGCATAAAAGGGCAACAGGTGAGC
>JACXGI010019277.1:0-12293 GCA_016801175.1 Esox masquinongy
GCATAAAAAGCTGATTTACAGTGTAATGTCTATTAATTCAAATAATGTTTTACTATGGCATACGTTAAATACATATTATATGCAGTAAAGGTAATAACAAAGAACAATGCCATTCATTTGTAAGGCCCTGTCACACAGTGATGTGACAGGGCCTGATGTGACAGGGCCTGATGGTCAGCCATTTTAACTGCCATTGTTCAGCCTGCTAGCATGGTAGCATAAAAACTGTTATCATGCAAGGAAGGGATTTCAGTAATCTTTTTAGACATGTTTTGGATTTAAAACATTATTTTCTGGGGTATTTTACAGTGACAGGGCTTGACCCTTTACCTGTCCTCCTCAAAAAAACAAACACAGAAACAAGCTTAAAATCATACAATTCAATGACAGAACTGACCCTTGATCAGTGTCAGCTCCACCTCGGTCAAATGATGTCACTTCCTCTGAGTCATAACCTTAAAGGTGTATTGCACAAATTTTATGTAGTTTTTATGTAAACATGACAGGACTGACTGAAAACATGGGGACAGTTGTAAAATAGTATTTACTTGTGGATTGTGTGTAAAATTTCATGTATTTAATCAATTGGTGTGAATGATAGCAACTTAAACTTGTTATTAATGGTGTTTTTTAACTAAATAACAGTTTTTGCATAACAAAACTTTGAAAGATGTACCTCCATTTTGGCTGAGGACAGGCCATTTTTCAGGTTGTGGAATTTTCAAAAGCGTTTTTAATAAAGACAAAGAGAACCTAATGCATGACATATACCTTTACAGAACAACTCACAAAAATCAACCGTCTAGTTAGTTTTAGACATTTTTTGTATATCCCCAAATATTTAGACAGTCAAGGAAGAGAAAGCATGAGCAAAAAATACCCACAAGAAGGGCTCTAGAAGGGAATTTCACTAAAGTCTAATTAAATGCCTTTGGATTTGAGTAGCAGTATACACCGATCAGCCATAACATTATGACCATCTGCCTAATATTGTGTAGGTCCCCCTTCCGCCGCCAAAACAGCCCTGACCTGTCGAGGCATGGACTCCACTAGACCTCTTAAGGTGTGCTGTGGTTCCTGGCACCAAGACGTTAGCAGCAGATCCTTGAAGTCCTGTAAGTTGCGAGGTGGGGCCTCCATGGATCGGACATGTTTGTCCAGTACATCCTACAGATGCTCAATTGGATTGAGATCAGGGGAATTTGGAGGCCAAGTCAACACCTTTGAACTCGTTGTTGTGTTCCTCAAACCATTTCTGAACCATTTTTGCTTTGTGGCAGGGTGCATTATCCTCCTGAAGGAGGCCAATGCCATCAGGGAATACCATTGCCATGAAAGGGTGCACATGGTCTGCAACAATGCTCAGGTAGGTGGTACGTGTCAAAGTAAGATCCACATGAATGGCAGGACCCAACTTTGCCTAAAGCATCACACTTTCTCCCCCGGCTTGCCTCCTTCCCATAATGCATCCTGGTGCCATGTGTTCTCCAGGTAAGCGACACACACGCACCTGGCCATCCACGTGATGTAAAAGGAAACATGATTCATCAGACCAGGGCTCCTTCTTCCATTGCTCTGTGGTCCAGTTCTGATGCTCACGTGCCCATTCTCGGCACTTTCCACAGTGGACAAGGTTCACCATGGGCACCCTGACTGGTCTGCAGCTACGCAGCCCCATACACAACAAACCGCAATGCACTGTGTGTTCTGACACCTTTCTATTAGTACCAGCGTGAACTTTTTGAGCTACAGTAGCTTATCTGTTGGATCGGACCACACAGGCCAGCCTTCGCTCCCCACGTGCATCAATGAGCCTTGGCCGCCCATGAACCTGTAACTGGCTCACCGCTTTTCCTTCCTTGGACCACTTTTGATGGGTACTGACCACTGCAGACCCATCAAACACCGCTAATGAAATCTGCACTTAATTGAAAAAGCCTGTTTTGAATGAACGGCAACTTCCGCTTAAGGCTCAAGCCGTTCCATTAACACAATCTAGCCGTGTCTTGTCAACGTTAACTCAAACCAGACTTGAATAAGCTTGCATTGTGCACGCGCACGGAGTACATAAGCAGCCCAGAACAAGCAATCATTGAAAAGAAGATGCTATGTTGCAAAAAAGAAGTGAAAACTAGAGCGGTGATCTTTTGAACAGCGGAACAAACCCTGCAGAGGCTACTTTACATTTATTTTAACTGTCACATACCTGCAATTGAATACAAGGGCTCCTTGATTCTTTGTTTCAAGATGACCAGGGAAAGTGATGAAAATATTCAGGTACTGCTTTAGAGCAAGGTATACCCTTTTTTCCCAGCATAAAGTTGCCTTCACAAGACCTTGTGCATTACCAACACTGTACAAGAATGTCCCACATGCAAAGAAATGCTGAGCTACAGTATGAGGACAGACTGAACAGTGGTCAAGGCTTGGCTATGTTGAGTGTGCTTCCATGTGTTTGGATACAGCAGACTGCATAAGTAAACAATGCTGGGCCTAATGAACCTTTACCTCTCCCACAGATACTCATCAGGGAAGACCAGTGGAGAACTTCTGTCTCTGAAGACCCTTGGGCCTGGTGGTGTAAACGCTCTGTGTAGAATCTGAGCACCTTCATCCACAGAGTTGTTGAGGAATAGACATGCCATAATTGGTTGTAAATGGCTGGTCTTTAGATGCACTGCATATATGCTCATGGCTGACTGGAAGGCCCTGCAACGGGTGGTGAAAACCATCCAGCACATCATACTGTAACCCTGCTGAACTGTGTGACCCATCACTACCAATACCCACCCGCCCACCACTTAGTACTGCCTCTGAGGGACCTTGTTGCACTACTCTCTTTGTACTACTGGACTCTGACACTGCTTTGCAAAGTCTGATAAGGATGTTTTCAGTTGTTACATGTACATATCTTCCTCGGGAACCTCATTGCTACTATCCCTGCATTTCAGTTGCTCATGCTATCTTGCACCTTCAATTTGCCTTCATTGCACATCTATACATCCCACTTGTAACATACAGCTCCGGAAAAAATTAAGAGACCACTGCATCTTTTTCTTTCCTTTCCAAAAAACTCAAAAAGGAAGGTTTTGAGTGAGGAACAGAGAGGTTAAAATTTAGAGACCACTGCAGATTGAACACTTCTGTTCCTCACTCAAAACTTTCCTTTTCAACTTTTTTTGGAAAGGAAAAGGTGCAGTGGTCTCTTAATGTTTTCCACAGCTGTGCAATTTTCTTAATTATTTCACTTGTAAATTATCTGCACACTTCTTATTGCACTTCTGGTTAGATGCTGACTGTATTTTGTTGTACTGTATTTGTACTTCTTTAATGACAAAGTTGAATCTAATCAAATCTAGAAAATAGTCTGAACTTACATTTCTGAACACAGACATGACAAATGTGATGCAGCTGCGAAAAGACATGGAACGGTCTTTTGGGGTTCTGTTTCCACCTGTTGGAAATTCTTTGAAACACAGCTAAATTAAGCTTGACAGCCTGCGAGGGAGCAGGCCAGTTCAGAGGTACAAGCCTGGATTTTCCTTCATCTGCCTTGATGGAATACCCCCCGGGTCCTGTTAAGCGACCATCATGATTTATGTGGTCAGGACCGTATTCAGATATAGTGTTACACATACGTATTATACTGTTTGTCATTATTTTGCAATGTCATCAAAAAATCATTATTTTGGTGGTTTGGTTTCAATTGTGGAGAGTGAAGTACTTATTTACAGAGCCCTGGAGGTGACATTGAATTATTTAAAATTTTTTATAAAACGTGCTCTTGTTTTTTAAAAAACAACGAGAGCACGTTTTATAAAAGATAAATCATTCTGTCACCTCCGTACATATTTGAAGGAGCAGGCAAAAAGAGTGGTTGAAGGTACAAGGAAAGGTCAAGACCCAGAAATCCGGAAAGGTACACAAGGGCTAAGGCAAAAACTCAGACTAAGGATTATGAAAAATACAAGGTCAAACATAGTAAGTCAAAACGACTATGGATATACTCTGACAAAGGCTCAGTATGCAGTCAAAACATTCAATACCTCACAAGTGACCAAGAAACAAACTGAGGACTAAATAGTGCACAAACACAAACAGACACAGGTGAGATGAATCCAGGTGATTGTGGCAGGAAGGTGCAGCATTCGTGAAACACAGGATGACAAGGAGTCCGGGGGTGTGCAGGTAAGAGAACCAGGACATGGAGTGATCAGGGTACAGTAAGTGTATTGAGTGCGGGGTGGGGAGCTGAGTGCAGGGGCTTGGGAAGGCAAGTGCGTGCTGTGTTCAGGAGGTACTGGAACAGGGAGTGACCGAGACCTGACTGCAGGCCTCACAGACTGTGCAATCATATGAATGTATGTTTCTTTAAATGTGCCTAGATAATGAGAACAATAGAAATATGTGTTCAGAATCAATTGGGCTGTATACTGCTGGCAATACTCGGCCCTCATTCAGGGTGGTTGCAGTTGGTGGGGTCCCTTTGATCGATGCTTGGCAATGTGGGTGGATTGATTTCCTGCCTGTTGGGCCCTGTCCGGGGCCTCCCCCGGATAGGGCCACAGTGTCACTGACCCCCTGTCTCAGCCCTAAGGTCTTACGCTGCTATATTATTCTGCTGGGGAGTAGGGTCAGTTCTCCTTCTCCACTATAAATCCCTGTAGATCTAAGGAATGCATTTTCTAAATTGTCCCTGTTTCCTGCCGTTTTAAACTTAGGAGGACATGAGGCCTTGGCCCACACCTGAGGGGTACCAGGCTGGAAAGACCTGTTGCTGTCCCTGTCCAAAGTCCTCCTGATTGTGTTGCAGATCAAGACGATACCCGTTTTTCGTTTTGGTTATACCTTTGCTTTCCATTCAGTTTGTTTGTGCTCTGTGTTTTGTTTGTATTAAAAACCAACATCGACCGCCACTCTGCCTGCGCCTGGTTCCTCATCTCCACCACTACACACATCGTGACAGTAAAATCACTTTGTGACAACTGCTGATGTTAAAAGGGCTTTATAAATGCATTTGATTGATTCTCTCTGTAGGTCACACTCTGCCAACCTCAGGAATGTGAAATGTTTACATTGACCATTTGGCATGGGGGTTCTAGATAGACACGCCCTTCAATGTATATGTGTATAGACTTCCACTCCGTAATGATTTTGTGTTCACTGGATTAAGCAATGTCATAACATTAATAGTTAATCAAATTAAGCATAAGTCAAATGTATATAAATGTAAATGTCTACAGTTGATCCCAGTCTGATTGTGTCTATTGCATTTACATTCCATACCAGCATGCCAGGTAAAGTAACTGTTTTCTGTATTGATTGCACAACACATATCATGGTGCACTAACACAACCTCATGTCTATCCGAAGGCCTGTCACTGTCCCAGTATCTGGTTAATTTACATTTCATTTATAATTGCCTAGTTATCCTATTATTTTGCCCATGACAAATGTGTGGTGTTTTCCCCACACATTTGAGTTCTCTCAACTTCCAAATTATAGGGCTCCTCCACCTCCAAAGTCTAAATTTCACCAATGTCCACAAGTAGGAACCAACTCTCCTGTTCTACTTTCCATACTGCAGCAGGATTTCTAATTGTCCATTTTATGGCAACAATTTAATTTTAATTATTTAAGCAACAAAGACTTTTCGAAAACATGTTTTTTTTCCATACAACCATTGTAAATTATGTTCAAAAGTACAAATGTCCAGGACTTGAAGATCACGTGAGAATTTTCATTCTATAGCTGTGATAGAGCACACATGCCATCTTTTGATCAGACCTGCTGTATAAATTTTGAGTTTGGCACAGAGTCAGGAATCCACAGAGCTCAAGACACTCCTCTGAAAACACAGTTCTAGGAAAACGACACTAAGTGCTGTTTCTCTTGCTCCGTTGTTCAATCTGTTTAGATCTACTAAAGGATCCAGTAGCTATTTCATGTGGACACAGCTATTGTTTGGGTTGTATTAAAGCCTGTTTGGATCAAGAAGATGACAAAGGAATCTACAGCTGCCCCCAGTGCAGACAAACCTTCATACCAAGACCTGTTCTAAACAGGAACACCATCCTGGCTGAATTGGTGGAGAATCTGAAGAAGACAAGACTCCAAGCTGCTCCTTCTGATCATCATTATGCTGGACCTGGAGATGTGGAGTGTGATTTCTGTACTGGGAGAACTCAAAGTCCTGTCTGATGTGTCTGGCCTCTTACTGTGAGCTTCACCTACAGCCTCACAATGACGTGGCTCCATTAAAGAAGCACAAGTTGGTTCAAGCCACCACACAACTACAGGAGAAGATCTGCTCTCATCATGACAAACTACTGGAGATTTACTGTCGTACTGATCAGCAGTGTATTTGTCTGCTCTGTGTAATGGATGAACATAAAGGACATGATACAGTCTCTGCTGTAGCAGAAAGGACTGAGAAACAGGTAAGAGAGGAACTCCACAGTTATAACAGCATATTTATTAATTAACTGAACCTATGAATCATAATAAAGAGGAAATACATTATTCTAAGGTGTTTTAATTGGATAAGCAAAAACAGCCAAAACCCAAACATTTCAAAGTGCAGAATATAAACATGTATTGACAACTATTTTGCAGTATAATTTCTTAAAATGTGAGGAAATACAATCACACACATACACAGACGCAATCACACCTAGTTATTTACACTTGAACATACACACCCAACCATAGACATGCACATATACACTCGTAACCATACGCAGGCATACATAGTGTTTCTTAGCATGTATCAGCCATAACATTATGACCACTGACAGGTGAAGTGAATAACACTGATAATCTCATTATCGTGGCACCTGTCAATGGGTGGGATATATTAGGCAGCAAGTGAACATTCTGTCCTCAAAGTTGATGTGTTAGAAGCAGGAAAAATGGGCAAGCGTAAGGATCTGAGCGACTTTGACAAGGGCCAAATTGTGATGGCTAGACGACTGGGTCAGAGCATCTCCAAAACTGCAGCCCTTGCAGGGTGTTCCCGGTCTGCAGTACCTATCAAAAGTGGTCCAAGGAAGGAAAAGCGGTGAACTGGCGACAAGGTCATGGGTGGCCAAGGCTCATTGATGCACATGTGGAGCGAAGGCTGGCCCATGTGGTCCGATCCAGCAGACGAGCTACTGTTGCTCAAATTGCTGAAAAAGCTAATGCTGGTACACATAGAAAGGTGTCAGAACACACAGTGCATCGCAGTTTGTTGCCTATGGGGCTGTGTAGCTGCAGACCAGTCAGGGTGCCCATGCTGACGCCTGTCCACTGCCGAAAACGCCTACAATGGGCACGTGAACATCAGAACTGGACCACAGAGCAATGGAAGAAGGTGGCCTGGTCTGATGAATCACGTTTCCTTTTACATCACATGGATGCCCAGGTGCGTGTGCATCGCTTACCTGGAGAACACGTCACCAGGATGCATTATGGGAAGGAGGCAAGCCGGCAGAGACAGTTTGATGCTTTGGGCAATGTTCTGTTGGGAGACCTTGGGTCCTGCCATTCATGTGGATGTTACTTTGACAGGTACCACATACCTGACCATTGTTGCAGACCATGTGCACCATTTCATGGCAATGGTATTCCCTGATGGCATTGGCCTCTTTCAGGAGGATAATGCTCCCTGCCACAAAGCAAAAATGGTTCAGAAATGGTTTGAGGAACACAACAATGAGTTTAAGGTGTTGACTTGGCATCCAAATTCCCCAGATCTCAATCTAATCGAGCATCTGTGGGATGTGCTACACAAAAAACTCCGATCCATGGAGACCCCACCTCGCAACTTACAGGACTTAAAGGATCTGCTGCTGACATCTTGGTGCCAGATACTACAGTACACCTTCAGAGGTCTAGTGGAGTCCATGACTCACTTCAGAGGGTGATTAAAATAGCAGAGCTCATCACAAGGTCTGACCTATCATCCCTGCAGGATCTCTACACAGAGAGATGTAGGAGGAGGAGCAAACGGATCATTACAGATCCCAGCCACCCATGCCATGGACTGTTTACCAAGCTGCCATCAGGCAGAAGGTACAGGATTATTCAGTCCAAAACTAACAGACTACAGGACAGCTTCTTTCCTCAGGCTGTAAGGCTGCTCATCTCGGGACCCCTCATCCCTTCCATCCATAGTCCCATGCACACCTGTCACTTTATATCATGCACATCTGCCACTTATATCATGCACACCTGTCACTTTATATCATGCACATCTGCCACTTATATCATGCACACCTGTCACTTTATATCATGCACATCTGCCACTTATATCATGCACACCTGTCACTTTATATCATGCACATCTGCCACTTATATCATGCACACCTGTCACTTTATATCATGCACATCTGCCACTTATATCATGCACAACTGTCACTTTTACATTGCACTACGTTTGTATAGTTATTATTATTGATGTGTGTTTTTGTATAGTGTTATTATTATTGATGGATTGTGTTTTCAACTTTATTTTTTAATTATAATTACTGTATTTTTACTTTTAACTGCACTGTCGGGAGTAGGAAAACCAAGCATTTCATTGCCATAACTTGTTATTGCAAATGACAAATAAACCTTTGAACCTTGAACGAATGGGCTAGGGCTGTTTTGGCGGCAAAAGGGGGACCTACACAATATTAGGCAGGTGCTCATAATGTTATGGCTGATCGGTGTATATACAAATACAATAACAGACACACATACACACAGGGAGAGAGGGAGAAACAAAGACACAGGGAGAGAGGGGGAGAGACAGACACAAAGAGAGACGAGAGAGTTTGAGTTTTAAAATACGTTTATTGGTTCCATGAACCCAAAATTCAACAGTCACTTAATTAATAAAAAAGGAAAACTTAAAAATTCAACACCAAATCATTTTTCACAGAGCACAACAGTCCCTGAATGCCCCATATACTAATGAACTGCCCAAGACCTTGTACCTGGTTATACTAGCCAAACCCTCCCTCAGTCTCGCTGCCAGCATCCCCACAAGCAAACCCATCACGTCCACAGATCCCTGTCCACTAATAAATGTTTTCCTTGTCTTCCAAACAGCTAATTTAGCAGCCCCTGACAAAAACATAATATAAGACAAGCACATCCAGTCTACTAAAACTATACTTTGGACCAAATATAAATAGTCCAGAACAGAAAAATTCACCCAAAGTAGTAAACCACCTAATCAGTAGGTCAGAAAGACCAGCCAACCTGGAACAATGTAAAAACACGTGCCAGAGATTCAGGATCAGAACAAAAAGGACACCCCTCCTTAACACTTGGATCCAGGTGAACCAGATGATTCAGGATCAGAACAAAAAGGACACCCCTCCTTAACACTTGGATCCAGGTGAACCAGATGTCTATTGGTGGCTACAGTCCCATGTATAATCCTCCACTGGAGATCAGCTGTCCTCTAATCAATGGCAGCAGCACTGACATTCAGCTCAGGGAAAACGTAATCCAGGCCGTCTCTCCGCCAATTGGAGAAGAGACGTCAGTCGCAGACCGTCAATGAGATGCCGACAAGGAATCCCAGAGCTCAGCCACGACCCTCCTCAGCAAACGAGACGACCGGATCCCCGCTCTCTCCCCCAACTCCTCCAGTGATCTGCTCTGCATCAGATGCCCCAGCTTCATACACCTCACTCCCCGAAGACATGAGTGAAGGTTGGCTGAATCCAGAGCATGGGACTGAACCATAGAATTATGAAAAAGAGGCTCTTCAAACGGCGACATCCCAGGCGGTGTGTTGATCTTCCAGGACATACTGAACACTCTCCAGGCCTGCATGACAGACTCATAGAAGGGAGTCAGGCTACACAAATCAACCTCCTTCAGCTTCAAGAGAAGGTGTCTATCGAGAATCAAATGGAGGGCCTGCCCTCCTCATCAGAGCATGTGCTGCATCCACCCAGCTAGACAAGTCACTGTACAACAGTCTCTGGGCTGCTTGAAGACGGAAGGCCTTGACTCTAGAAGCAATGTCCACCTGGCCTTGCCACCCTCGTTCTCTGGTAGATACAGGGATACAGCCTTAATCCAGTGCTGTCCAGACCAGAAATTAACAAGTTCCTTCTGAAGAGCTTTTATCAAGCCCCCAGGTGTCTGTACAACCATGAGTCTGTGCCACAGAGTTGAGGGGGCCAGGTTGTTAATTACCAGAACCCCTCCCCTATATGACAGCTGGGGTAACAACCATTTCCACCGAGACAATCTGGCACACACCTTCTCCACCACACCCAGTACCTTTCCTGGAACACATCAGAGCCTAGAAAACTCCCCAAAGTCATCAGCCCGTCCCTACCCCACTGAAGCCCCCTAGGTAACTGAGGAAGAGACCCTACAGGAAGCTGACCTGCCCAAAATGACTCTTTTCCCAATTGAGCCCTCTCATATATTCTCAGAGCATCTGAGAGAACTTCAACATCCTCACTTCCAGTAATAAACACTGTCACATCTTCTGCATATGCAAACAGCACTATACCTGGAAACTTATAGATCCCTTTTACAGAGAACCCAGTAAGTTTCGCTCTTAAAAAACAAAGAAAAGGCTCGATGGCCAGACTATATAACTGTCGTGACTTTGGACAGCCCTGCCTAATACCTCTCTGGACAGGGATAGGAAAGTTTACCCCCCCCCCCCACCTTCACCAGATACAATTTCAACCTGTTTGTGAGACACTTAGAAAAATAAACTTATACTCTGCACATAACAATGCTACAGGGTGCCATTTTGGGCTTGTTCGCTTTGCCCTAAATCAATAGGAGCAAAGCGAATTATTTCTAAAACTATTGACTCTATCTAGTATTGACATCTGTACGTATAAGCTGTTGAATAAGCTTGGCCTAAAATTGTGGAGGCACTTGCAATACAAAATATTTTATTGATTGATTCTTGATTACAGAACTAAACGCAAATATTGTTTCTCATTATGGTATATGATTTCTTGAGATAATAGGTCACACTTACTGTATATTGATTAATGATTGATAATGTTATATGCTGGTGACTGACACTGACTATGTAATACCTGACAATATAATACCTGACTTTGTAATACCTGACTATGTAATTATAAGAAAAATAAAATTAAGTCTGTGCTTTCTGAGCATAAGTGACCGAGCACTTTTCGTAAAGTAATTAAGTAACATAACACCTTACTTTCTACACCAAGTAACTAAGTAACATAACTATAGTTACATTTTTGGAACTGTAACTACTAACTGTAACATTCCCCCACACTGGTCATGACTGTAAGTATTTTGGTTATTTTTCATTAATTGTTTTGCTGACACACGAGACGCCCTTCTCTTATTTTAGCCTGGGCACAAACCCTCTCTTAGCTGTTCCACATACACTCATAAACATACATGGGTGAACATACTGTTTCTTTGCATGAAAAGACAATCTTACACGCACATAGAGACAGAGACTCACACAAAGAGAGAGAGGAGAGAGAGACAGAGAGACACTGTCACTGACTTTGTTTTTCATCCTCTTAGATTCCTGCCAGCTGACATTGGATCCCAATACAACAAATCAGAACCTGTGTCTGTCTGAGGGGAACAGAAAGATGACGTGGAGTAATAAGGTCCAGTTCTATCCTGACCATCCTGACAGATTTACCTTCTTTAACCAGGTGTTGTGTAGAGAGGGTCTGTCTGGAGTCTGTTACTGGGAGGTAGAGTGGAGTGGGAAGTGGGTTGGTGTAGCCGTCTCATATAAAGAGATCAGCAGGAAAGGAAGTGGTAATGAGTGTGAGTTTGGTTATAATGATCAGTCCTGGGTGTTTTTCTGCTTACATCAGGCTGCTGTTTCTACCACAATAATAACAGGACTGATATCCCTGTTCCCTGCTCCTCCAGAGTAGGAGTGTATCTGGACCACAGGGCAGGAACTCTGTCCTTCTACAGTGTCTCTGACACAATGACACTCCTCTACAGAGTCCAGACCACATTCACTCAGACACTCTATCCTGGGTTCTATGTTAATAAAGGAACGTCTGTAAAGATACTGACACCTATTTAGCGATACATCTAACACGTTGCTTGTATCAATGTATTGTTAGCTTTACTAGGAGGCCTTGATGATACATGATTCATTGACTGTGACTAAAGATTTAATTGATGACAGATATCATAGAGTACAGTATGATATACACTATATTGTAATGGATTGGCTTTTGTCCCACACAAGGAATGAAGCTGGACGGTGAAATCACGAGACTAGAGAACAGTAGTGTTGTTTCAGAGACTAGTTTCTGTAGCAT
>JACXGI010019278.1:0-12295 GCA_016801175.1 Esox masquinongy
TGTGTGTGTGTGTGTGTGTGTATGTGAGAGAGTGTGTGTTAGAGTGGTTGTGTGTTGTTTTAAGGAGAGTCTGGTTCTTTTCGGTGCAATCTGTTTCCATGGTAACATCTGATTGCGTGTGGAGACAGACGTCTCATGGAATGTCTTCACCCACTCCTGCATCATTAATACACACACACACACAGACACACACACACACACACACACACACAGAACGCTGACCAGTCAGATGGACCGATCATGGCACCATAATCATTCCCACGTTTATCATATCTATGGCTTTCACTCTAGCACACACACACAGTGTAAAGAGTGGGCCGTTCCCATAACTCGTTGATAATGATGACAGGAGCAAGAGAGAGAAAAACATAAATGTGATAAATGTGTATCTGTGTGTGCGTATGTGTGTTTATCTACGTGTGTGTGTGCATGTGTGTTTATCTATTTCTGTGTGTGCATGTGTGTGTATCTATGTGTGTGTGTGTGTGTGTGTGTGTGTGTCTGTGTGTGTGAATGAGTGATGGTGTAGTCCAGGTCTTTGTAGTGTGTTGTAGTGTCCGGTCAGCGAGGTCCTTATTTATCGCCCAGGTTACCGGGCGCCACAGGCTTATTAGTGAGATTTATGTGTGTGTGTGTGTGTGTGTGTGTGTGTGTGTGTAGGGTTGGGAGGGTGGGTGTGGGGCAGATCCTCTCCTCCTTTCCTCCTCTCCTTATCTCCTCTCCTTTTCCAGTCCCCATTAAACCTAACCTGTTTGGTAGATATATAACTGGTGCATTTTAACCCTAACCGGTTTGGTAGATATATAACTTGTGTATATTAACCCTAACCTGTTTGGTAGATATATAACTGGTGTATATTATCCCTAACCTGTTTGGTAGATATATAACTGGTGTATATTAACTCTAACCGGTTTGGTAGATATATAACTTGTGTATATTAACCCTAACCTGTTTGGTATATATATAACTGGTGTATATTAACCCTAACATGTAAGTGTGAAATATTTGTCCCTTTAGGGTCCCTGAGAACTGTAACTTTCACACTTAATCAAGCCCTCTCCAACCTATCAGCATACACAGACATTCAGACACACACATGCACACGCACACGCAAACGCACACACACACACACTCACACGTTCAGACACCTACTCTTCTCAACCACTCCAGCTCTCTGATAAGACAACAGGAGTAACAGATAGGACAAGTGCACACACCAGATCCAGGAGGATGTCTGTGTGTGTGTGTGTGTGTGTGTGTGTGTTTGTGTGTGTGTGTGTGTGTGTGTGTATGTGTGTATGTGTGTGTGTCTGAATGTCTTTATGTGTGATCCAGAAAGATGTCTGTGTGTGTGTGTGTGTGTGTCTGAATGTCTGTGTGTGTGTGTATGTGTGTGTGTCTGAAAGTCTGTGTGTGTGATCCAGGAGGATGTCTGTGTGTGTCTGTGTGTGTGTGTGTCTGAATATCTGTGTGTGTGATCCAGGAGGATGTGTGTGTGTGTGTGTTTGTGTGATCCAGAGGATGTCTGTGTGTGTTTGTGTGTTTGTGTGTGTGATCCAGGAGGAAGTGTGTGTGTGTTTGTGTATATGTGTGTGTGTGTGTGTGTGTGTGTGTGTGTGTATGTGAGACAGAAAGGCTATGGTTGGGGTTAACATTAGGCATTAAGATTAAGGATATGTATTCATGGGTGTTAATTCTCAATGGTTCAGGTTTAAGTTTTGGGAAATGCTTAAAACTATCCAAACAAACTGTTCTGTATCAGGGGCTGAAACAGACCTGGGATGATGCCAGAAAACGATTTAACCACACAGCAGAGACAAAGTTGAAAAACGCTGCTGTCTGCTACACGGAGCAAGATATCCAGCAAATCCAATATTTTAAGCATCAGATTGCTAGGTAGCTGAACAGCTTTAAAGCTGGACAGCACCTTTACCAGCCATCCAGCTACATTTTACATTTTAATCATTTAGCAGACGCTTTTATCAAGAGCAAGTGATGTGAACAATTATGGTTGAGCACCATGTGAAAAAGAAAACCAACATTTTTTTAACTGTGCCAGCTCAGGATTAGAGTCAGCAGCCTATTGGTTACTGCCTAAACACTCAACCCACTAGGCCATCTGCCGCCCTTTAAAGCTACATAGCTTACATTACAACTTCAGCTAATTACCTCAAAACAAACCACGCAGCCTAAGTTGATTCTAGCATGCCAGTTTCATGGGATATAAACACATTATCGCATATGATAAAAGTGCTTTATTACATGACATAAAAGCATATTCTTACACAAGATAAAAGCACATTAGTCCTCTCCTGCTTGGGAATTATTCACTCTGGGTCAGACACATTCCCTGGCTGCTTATCTTGGCCTGCTCTCACAATGCATGGAGTGTGTGTGGCTGCATTGGCGTGCGTGTGAGTGTGCGTGTGTGTGTGTGTGTGTATTTAAGGTATATATGATTATATGATCATGTATGATAGTTATTTTAGCTTGAGTTCCTCTGCTCCTCTGAGGCAGGATGGGAAACCGCAGAGAAAAATCCACAAAGGAAGTGTGTGTGTGTGTGTGTATATGATTGTGTATGTGTGTGTGATTGTGTGTGTGTGTGTGTGTGTGTGTGATTGTGTGTATGTATGTATGTGTGTGTGTATGTGTGTGTGATACAGTACATATTTACATGGCAAAAGTTCATTCCTGTCCTTTGAAGAGTAGAGTATCAGTGTCTTATAAAAACACCAAGAAAGGGGCCATGAGGGTGTGGGGAGGTGGGTGTATGGGTGTGTGTGTGGGGAGGTGTGGGATGTGTGTGTGTGTGTGAGTGTGTGTGGGTGGTGTATGAGTGTGTGTGTGGGGGGGGTGTATGGTGGGTGTATCAGTGTGTGTATGGGTGTGTGTGTGTGTGGGGTGTGGGTGTATGTGTGCCTTTGTGTGGGTGTACGTGTGTGTGTGTATGTGTGCCTTTTTGTGTGGGTGTACGTGTGTGTGTGTATGGGTGCCTTTGTGTGGGTGTACGTGTGTGTGTGTATGGGTGCCTTTGTGTCGGTGTACGTGTGTGTGTGTATGGGTGCCTTTGTGTCGGTGTACGTGTGTGTGTGCACCTTCTCTTCCACTCAGGGCAGCAGTCAACTCTCCTCTGAGATAACTGATTAAAAAAACATTAAAATCACTGAGAAATGTTAGATAGATGAGCATGAATCCATTAAGACAGGTAGAAAAAAGAGAAGGATGACAGGGAGAGGGAAGTAAAAGGGATGACAGGGAGAGGGAAGTCAAAGGAATTACAGTGTAAAGTGACAGTGTATGTGTAAACTTTAAGAGAACATGAATTCAAGAACGTAGCACCTTTAGCCTGGATGGTGTGAATCTCCACAGTGGCTACAAGCTAACCGTTAACTCAAGTTACCTCCACAGTGGCTACTAGCTAACAGTTACCTCCACTATGGCTACTAGCTAACAGTTACCTCCACTACGGCTACTAGCTAACAGTTACCTCCACTATGGCTACTAGCTAACAGTTACCTCCACTACGGCTACTAGCTAACAGTTACCTCCACTACGGCTACTAGCTAACAGTTACCTCCACTACGGCTACTAGCTAACAGTTACCTCCACTATGGCTACTAGCTAACAGTTACCTCCACTATGGCTACTAGCTAACAGTTACCTCCACTATGGCTACTAGCTAACAGTTACCTCCACTATGGCTACTAGCTAACAGTTACCTCCACTACGGCTACTAGCTAACAGTTACTCCATAGCGGCCACTATCTCCTCAGCCATACAGCCCTCCTCATCTGGCATCATCAGAAGCGGTTAGCGATGCGGTTCTGACACGCGGTATGTAGACCCTCTGACTCTCAAACGATAACACCATCATTCATAGAACTACACAGTAATGCAAACAGATTCACATGGGTGCACAGACACTAGCACCACACACACACACACACACACACACACACACACACACACACACAGACACAGACACATACAGTAATCTCTGCAGTGATTCTAAGGCGCCTTATACACTTATAACTTATTAAGGTTTTTTTTAAGGGGGGGGGTGTTTGTGTTAATTCTGGCTGATCCATCGCCACTCTGTCTAAGGTGTCACATCTTTAGATAAAAAAATCTGGTTACTATCAGGAACACCAGGAGAAAGAAGCCCTGAAACACAAAGTGTAAGTGTTTGTGAAGGTGTATGTGCGAGTGTTTGTGCGTTCAGCTAACAGGATCTTAGAACACTAAATACTTCTACGAGGAATACACTGCACTGTAAATTAGTTTACTGTCACTGTTCACTAAACAAAAGATAGAGAAAGAGAGCGAGATAAAGAGAGGGAGTGGGGGGGAGAGGAGGATAAGTAGAGAGAGAGAGAGAGAGAGGGAGGAAGGGAGAAAGTGGGAGTGCGATAGAGGGAAGGAAAAGGAGAGAGAGAGGTTGAGCAGGAGGGAAGAGAGATAATAGTGGGAAATGAGAGACAGAGAGAGAGAGAGAGAGAGATAGAGGGTGAGAGAAAATGAAAAAAGAGAGAATGACAGCGCGTGTTGGATTACAATACGTACCGGTTGATGGTGTGTCTTCTGACAAGCTTCCTGTAAATACCACAGTTGCACAGGGCTCCATTCTAGGACAGTTAGTGATCACTACGTATTTAATATTCTAATGTGAAGACATTGCAGATGCTAACATGCTGTAAATCTGTATCGAGATAAAGTATGAAAATCTATGCATTCACTACTGTAAGTTGTCTTTAATAAGAGCATTGCCTAACATATATCAAATGGCGTCACCATGTCTAGAACAGATCCCAGACTAAATTAGGCATTTCTCAAATGTACGTTCAAATTAAATGTAGCTGCAGAAGAAACAAAATAAATGGTTTTCTCAACCTCAAGTAAACAACCGTTGACATAAGTAGCTGAAGAGCCACTAAGGTTCTAATGTAAAGTTGGAATATAAAGATCAAAAGAAGAACTATAAATATAAAATATCAAAAGAAGGTTCTGCTATGAAGTTCTACTATAAGTAACTGAAGAAGCACTAAGGTTCTACTCTAAAGTTCTACTATGAAAAAAGAGACTCTAAGCCTGTACTATGAAGTTTCTGTCATATTCTGGAGTAGTTCAGATGAGGTACGTACACATGTAATCTTGTCTCAGTGTGTGTGTGTGTCATTTGCTAAACCCATTACAGGCTGATGAGGGCTTTGGTTTATGTCACACTCACCCTGCCAGCAGCAAGTCATCTCACACACACACACACACACACACACACACACACCACCTGTGTTGTTCCGGACGTGTCACTATCACACCTCTAGCTGATGTTTTTACCATGACGACCAGAAAGAGAGAGAAATAGTTCTATTTCACAGCGACCTAAAGGAAAGTGATTTTCAAACCTTCCCTTACAAAGACGTCATCTACTAAGAGATACACCAAGAGAATAACCCCTAAACCATCTGATTTTGTGTTCACAAACCCCAACAGATGCTTGAGATCCCCAGGACAGCAACACAATCAGACCCCACCAAATCATTAACAAAACAAAAGCTAATTATTTGATACACTTGACAGAATCAACTGAAAAACAAAGCATTTAGTACCTTATTTTCTTCTGTTACAGGGGATGAGCCTTTAGCCAGCTGGAAGATGGGGATGATTAGGTGGATGAGCCTTTAGCCAACTGGAAGCTGGGGATGATTAGGTGGCCATGATGATATTAGGACCAGATTCAAAATGCAGCCAGGAAACTCGGGTTTACCCCCCAACCCCTTTGAATAAGTGCCACCCGATTACTGTAGGTCACATCTGAACCCTACTCAGGGCAATATCCCGATCACTGCCCTGGGGAATTGGAATTTGATCTAAAGACCAGAGGCAAGAGTGCGCCCAACTGGCCCTACAACACAGAAAGCAAGAGGGACAAGGGAAATCAGAAATGTACAGTGGATATAAAAAGTCTACACACCCCTGTGAAAATGCCAGTTTTTTGTGATGTAAAAGAATGAGACAAAGATAAATCATGTCAGAACTTTTTCCATTTTTAATGTGACCTATAATGTGAACAATTCAATTGAAAAACAAACTGAAATCTTCGAGGGGTAAAAATGAAAAATAAAAAGCTTACAATAACCTGGTTGCATAAGTGTGCACACCCTCTTATAACTGGGGATGTGGCTTTGTTCAGAATTAACCAATCACATTCAAACTCATGTTAAATTGAAGTCATTACACACCTGCCATCATTTAAAGTGACTCTGATTAATCATAAATAAAGCTCAGCTGTTCTAGTAGGATTTTCCTGATATTTTCTTAGTTGTATCTCAGAGCAAAAGCCCAGAGAGCTTCCAAAGCATCAGAGGGATCTCATTGTTGAAAGATATCAGTCAGGAGAAGGGTACAAAATAATTTCCAAAGCATTAGATATACCATGGAACACAGTGAAGACAGTCATCATCAAGTGGAGAAAATATGGCACAACAGAGACATTACCAAGAACTGGACGTCCCTCCACAATTAATGAAAAGACGAAGAAGAAAACTGATCAGGGAGGCTTCCAAGAGGTCTACAGCAACAGTAAAGGAACTGCAGGAATTTCTGGCAAGTACTGGCTGTGTGCTACATGTGACAACAATCTCCCGTATTCTTCATATGAATGGGCTATGGGGTAGGGTGGCAAGACGGAAGCCTTTTCTTACAAAGAAAAACATCCAAGCCCGGCTGAAGTTTGCAAAAACAAACATCAAGTCCCTCAAAAGCACGTGGGAAAATGTGTTATGGTCTGATGTAACCAAGGTTGAACTTTTGGGCCATGATTCCAAAAGGTATGTTTGGCGCAAAAACAACACTGCACATCACCCAAAGAACACCATACCCACAGTGAAGCATAGTGGTGGCAGAATCATGCTTTGGGGATGTTTTTCTTCAGCTGGAACCGGGGCCTTAGTCAGGGTGGAGGGAATTATGAACAGTTCCAAATACCAGGCAATTTTGCCACAAAACCTTCAGGCATCCATTAGAAAGCTGAAGATGAAGAGGAAGTTCACCTTTCAGCACGACAACGACCCAAAGCACACATCCAAATCCACAAAAGCATGGCTTCACCAAAAGAAGATTAACGTTTTGGAATGGCCCAGCCAGAGCCCAGATCTGAATCCAATTGAACATCTGTGGGGTGATCTGAAGAGGGCTGTGCACAGGAGATGTCCTCGCAATCTGACAAGTTTGGAGCGCTTTTGCAAAGAGTGGGCAAATATTGCCATGTCAAGATGTGCCATGCTAATAGACTCCTACCCAAAAAGACTGAGTGCTGTAATAAAATCAAAAGGTGCTTCAGCGAAGTATTAGTTTAAGGATGTGCACACTTATGCAACCAGGTTATTGTGAGTTTTTATTTTTATTATTTTTTTTTTTTCCCTCAAAGATTTCAGTTTGTTTTTCAATTGAATTGCTCTCATCATAGGTCACATTAAAGCGTGGAAAAAGTTCTGACATGATTTATCTTTGTCTCATTCTTTCACATCACAAGAACCTGGCATTTTAACAGCGGTGTGTAGACTTTTTATATCCATTGTATATGCTAGCAGTTGTGTGTGTGTGTGTGTGTGTGTCTGTGTGTGTAATTATTTGCAGTTATCTTGTTAATAGTTTGACCATAACGTCACAGACCAGTGAAGCCACATAAAGCCAAAGGTGGATATTCATATTTTCCAACAGCCTGTGTGCCACAGATTTTCCCTTATAAAGGAGAGCAGGATCCCAACACTCACTCACTATGGGCCCTTGTAGACCCACATGTCTCTGTGTGTCTCTCAGAATGACAGACAGGAGGATGAGATCAGAGAGAAACATTCCGACCACTTTAAAGATGGAAACTGTACAACAGCTGCAACAGCATCACTGTCGGCAAACCAGACTGAGTGTTTTTATTTTGTGAAAAAAATGGTGAGTTGAGGACTGAGGTGTGGTGAGGAGGTGATGTGAGTGGATGGGGTTAGGAGGAGATGTGAGGAGGTGTGGTTAGGAGATGTGAGGAGGTGTGGTGAGGAGGTGATGTGAGTGGGTGTGGTTGGGAGGTGATGTGAGGAGATGTGGTGAGGAGGTGATGTGAGTGAGTGTGGTTAGGAGATGTGAGGAGGTGTGGTTAGGAGGTGATGTGAGTGGGTGTGGTTAGGAGGAGATGTGAGGAGGTGTGGTGAGGAGGTGATGTGAGTGGGTGTGGTTAGGAGGAGATGTGAGGAGTTGTGGTGAGGAGGTGATGTGAGTGGGTGTGGTTAGGAGGAGATGTGAGGAGGTGTGGTGAGGAGGTGAGTAGTATTTTTTTTATTGTATTGCATATTCTGCACACATAATGATGTCAGACGGAGACCAGGAAGGAAGCGCCGAAAACAGTGTCTTTACAGTCATTGTCATCCAGGAAAAGTGAGGTTTCAGAAGGGCTTTGATGTTCCCGTCTTCTATCTCAGAACGTTTGTGATGTAACAACGCAAAAGTGCTACAGTGCAAGGAAATTCCCCACTGTAACTTTTTCCCCTAAAATTAACAAACTTCAAACAGAACCCTACCGATCTCTGTTCTGGAAAGAGTTGATTCCATCAATATCTTTTTTCACCTATAATTACTAACCTATTATAGAACCTCCCCAAACTCTGACCCATACCCTTTCCTAAATAAGTGGACTTTATTGTCAATTAATGTATGTAATGTATGTTCTGTCTTTATATAAAAAATACCAAATACAAAAATTGTTGAAAACCTAAATATATTGTTTAATTTACCCCTAATAATTAGGAAGTTCAAAATCTCTGGGAAAAGGGGTAAATTGCTATTGAATGCAGGTAAACCGTTCCCCTGTGAGCAGTGTTGAAGATGGTAAGCTAGGCAATGTGGAACACAAAAGAGAGTCAAAGAACCGGGCTGCTTCTTGGGGTCATCAAGTCCCCAAATCTACAGTTAGGCACCCCTCTATACCAATCGCATATTTGGAAGGGTTGTCAGAATAAAGCCTACACGGCACCTTTAAAACATTAGCACCTGGAGCTTAATGGCACTTAACGGTCAGATTAAATGAAGATTACATGAAGATAGAGCTCTTTGGCCACGCACACCAGCGGTGGATTTGGCATGGAAAAAAGGATAACCTAATACTTACTGTAATGTATATCTTTCATTTTCATGGGGCTATTTTGCATTTACTGGTCCTGGGGCCCTTGTTAAGGTCAACAGCATCACAAACTCTACCAAGTACCAGGTCATTTTAACTCTACCAATAACCAGGACATTTTGATTCTACCAAGTACCAGGAAAATTTAACTGAACCAAGTACCAGGACATTTAACTCTATCAATTACCACATTGTATTTAACATATTGTATTGAAGAAAATGTATTTAATATGTAACATTTTCTAGTTAACATATTATATTCATCATATTATGTTCATTATTTACATATTTTATTAATCCTATTGTATTTAATATTTAACATATTCTATATAACACAATGTATTTATGATGTTCTATTTATCAAATTGTATTTAATATTTAAAATGTTCTAATTAACACATTGTGAAAGGCCTGTTATGGCTACGTGGGCTGCACACAATTGAAATGTAATATTTTTTTATATATTAGCACTTTATAAATTATAAATTGGCAAAAATTTTAGGAATAGTATAGTCCTGATGGAATAGTATAGTCCTGGTGGAATAGTATAGTCCTGGTGGAATAGTTTAGTCCTGATGTGAAAGCCTTTACTAAGTGATTTCATGTCCTTCTGAGTAGTAGTAGCCGGCCAAATTCTAAACTTTGGCAAATGTATTTTCATTTTTCCTGGGGTCCTCCAACACCCAGGCTATGATTCAAAACGGAAATGAAATGAACGAGTGATAAGCTGGAGAGATGAGAGTTACAGGCTCACAGGCAAGTATGCGTCTCTCTCTCTCAACACAATAGCAAAGGTCGCCTTCCACATTGTTAATGCTTTAAAAGGTACCTGCTCCTGGATCAAATTTTACACTGCCTAGTCATACGAAGTAGCAGAAGTTAAATGGACCCTGACCTCAGTTATGACATTAACAGAAGATTCTCAGTATAATAACATATTAATGTTGATCTTTAGAGATCGGTGAGTCAGGCTGCAGTGCAGGAGACATAAGAAACACATGGAGAAGAAGTCAGCAGAGAGAGGGGTTAATAGACTAACAGGGTATATAATCTTTTTGCATAAGTGATAGAAAGTAAAATCACTATCATACCTCAGATAGCCATTACAAGCTGAAGTGTTTTGGATGAGGAAGGACACATCTCGGCACATACATGCCGACATACAATTTTCCGGGACCCATTTTGTCTTGACAGCGCCGCTTTTACAAAACAACTGCATCTCTTAGGGATCATTTTGGGACAGGGATAGTTATTCATTCCAATGTGTTAAGTTCAGTTTCAGGGTTAGGTTTAAGCTAAGGGTTTGGCATTCATTTGGACTGGATAAGTTACTGGTTAGGGTTGTGCAAAAGTCTTAAAAAAAGAAAAAGTGTTTGGCCCTGAGATTGAACACATGACCCTTGGAGTAAGACTGTTCAGAGGCTTAGCAACCCATCTTCTACACCCCAGCAAACTACTCCAGCTCTATTAGCCCTCATTATGACCCCTAGTGGGGTTTTCAATGTATATATACACATATGCACACATTGAAAACACATGCATTTGTATTTAATTTACAACAATTTGTAGATTTTATGTTTGACTTTTATTATGAAAATGTTTTGCGTTAATCATTGGCAAAAGCTCTTAATTAAATTAATTTCGACTCAGTAAAATGTGTAAAAGTCCAAGGGGGTGAATGCTTTTGAGAGCAATTGCATATATTTAGCCATTAATCTAGACACACTACCACTTAATGACAAAGTGAAAACATATTTTATAATTTTGTGCCAATTAGTTGAAAATCAAATGTACATAAGTTTCCCGACCCTTTACTTTGTCAAAGCAGCTTGGGCACTAATTACTGCTTTGAATCTTCTTGGTATGTCTCTACCAGCTTTGAATCTTCTTGGTATGTCTCTACCAGCTTTGAGTCTTCTTGGCATGTCTCTACCAGCTTTGAGTCTTCTTGGTATGTCTCTACCAGCTTTGAATCTTCTTGGTATGTCTCTACCAGCTTTAAATCTTCTTGGTATGTCTCTACCAGCTTTGAGTCTTCTTGGTATGTCTCTACCAGCTTTGAGTCTTCTTGGTATGTCTCTACCAGCTTTGAATTTTCTTGGCATGTCTCTACCAGCTTTGAGTCTTCTTGATATGTCTCTACCAGCTTTGAGTCTTCTTTGTATGTCTACCAGCTTTGTACATCTGCATTTGGGCAGTTTCTCCCATTATTCATTCACAGACTTCTGTTCATCCTTCCCTCAATCCTGACCAGTCTCCCAGTCCCTGCCACTGAGAAGCCCCGTACTGTTTGTAGGTCCTTGATGAAAACCTCAGGACCTCAGACTGAGACGAAGGTTTCACCTTTAACAGGACAATGACACTGTGCATCAACCACGTCAACCTGAAGTTAGTAGCGACGTTGGAATTCAAAGTGTGCTACATTATTGTTAGGTTGTATGTTGTTATACCTTTGTTTTCAGCAACTTCCTTCTCAGTTGTTGTGGATGATGACATCATGGTGGCCTACTGAGAGTTTCTGCATTAATAGCGGAGCTGAAATACGTTGACACACTCCATGGCCTGACCGGTCAACTAACATTTGGTTTATTTTCTCTCTTCAGAGGATCCATGTGTACAAGAACATAAAATATAAAATAGCTCCAAACTCTGCCAATGCTGGCTGAACTGGATATGGTTGTGTGTGTGTGTTTGTGTGTCTCAGCTCTGAGCTGTGATGGCTTCCTTCCCTTTTCTATTTCATGTTTCTCCGGGGTGAAACTTTATGTCGACTGTGGTCTTGGCTTTTGGTTATTTTTGAATATCCCAAACATTTTAACAGTCTTTTCTTCAAAGGAAGCAAAGTCTCTGTTGCAGCTAATTAACAGAGTAGCTCGAAATAGAGATGGAAAGAGGTAGAGGGAGAGAGAGGAATGGAAGGGAGAAGATGGAGATGAGCTCTAAATACTACTAGCACTTTGAAAACGTCAACCAGCTGAACCACACACACAAAACGTAATTTCAAAAGACTGTGTGGGTCTGTGAGGTTATATGAGAGTCTGTATGGGTCTGTGAGGTTATGTCAGATTCTGTGTGGGTCTGTGAGGTTATGTCAGATTCTGTGTGGGTCTGTGAGGTTATGTCAGA
>JACXGI010019279.1:0-12327 GCA_016801175.1 Esox masquinongy
GATGCTGCAACTGAGGCCAGCAAGACCACAGAAAACATACAGCAAGCAAGGCTATTTGTTTTATTTTATTGTTGTAGCAAGGGTGGTCACGATTATGATTATAATTGATTATAATTGATGCACAAATAATTGCAATTAACAATTTAATTGTTTATATTGTAAATGTTATGCCACTATTACAGAGTAGCCTAATAATATTGAAAAAATACACGTGGCGGATTCGGATGTGGTTCTTCAGATTTGTGGTGTTTGCGCTTTTGAGCGCCGCCTTTCTGGAGCAAATCCGGCAAATTCGCCTACTCCAAATTACTGGGCTCAACTCTTTCATTAGGCTTTAAACCAAAATGTGCCCAGAGCGGTGCAGTTGTGTTTGGCTTCGGAACGACCACTAAACCAATGTTATTAAGAATTGCTCTTCAAAGCAACGACAATTATTTCCCTGCGCATCATGACGTTCCACCTCTCTCTCGGCTGCAAATATTATAGTTTAGTTATTTGAAATAGCCTGCCTAACATAGCAACACGTGTTTCAACGTTTAATATGCAATGGGACAACATAAATTTATATCCATACATTTTAATGCGCATTATCGAATTAGGAAATATGGTTGGAAATGACGAAATTAAATTTGGAGTGTCATGGCAAAGGGCCTGAATACTTATTTAGGTATCACAATATTAGTCAAAATATTTTACACGCGTGAGTGCTTTTTTCTTTTGCCGATCAAAGTTGATGCGAATCAACGACTGAAATGCATTTGTCTATTAAATAATAATGTTGTGAAATTAGGCTATATTATGGTGCATTGCAAAACAATTCTAAACTAGGTTTAAGCATACTGAAATTAATAAGCAAACAAGTTTCTGCAAATGATCTGCGTCTAAAACATTCCGCAGAGCTGTCTAACGCTCTTCTGCACCCATGGGTAGACATCTTATGGAAAAGGACATTATTCGACATTATATGGTATTTGTTGAGACGTTTCTAACATTGGTGTAAAAATCCCTTATTCAGATTGGCCGTCAGAAAAAATGTTGGGTAAACTATGGCCGACGGACTAAACAGGCTTGTAGCTAGGCATTTGCCTACAGCTCAAAATAAAATGAATGCAGTGCCAGTTACTTTATCACTAAATCATCACTATATAGCCTATATCAACCGGCAAACGGCTGCTGGTTTAACAAAACTAAGAAAAAAGCTGTATGCATTGCAGAGCAAAGAGGCTGAGAAGGATGCAAATAATTACATTAATTATACGGCGCATCAAAAACAATCAAGGGAAATAGTGATATTATATTATTTCACATCTAACATTCATGAAGCCAGTGATCCATACACAAACATTTTGACATGCAGACCCGAAAAAGCAGTGATTCAAAGTTTGCGACCAGCACATGCACAACGATTCGCTGAGCAATTGTATCTGACCATAAACAATATATTTTCAAAACACAGAAATAAGTTGTTTACACCTGCATTAATGTCAGCCGACAATATTAACAAGGGACATCATATAGGGTTTTTCGCCCAGTTCTGTAGAATATGGAAATGTTCCGTATTTCACTGGACTAATGAATGTTTCGAACTAACACTATCCAAATGTGACCATCTGATTGATCAGTCTTTTTTTTCAACATAAACTATAGTCGGGAATTTCAGTCAATCAGACAAATTCAAATTGATTTATAATAAACACATCCACTCCAGCGTTGTCTTGACAGTGTGCCTCAGGTCGATGTCAATGACTCTGAGGTCACGTACACATTTTTTTTAAGAACCTTTCCATATTTTGCTCAGTTCATCCTTCCCTAAATCCTGACCAGTCTCGCATTCCCTGCCACTGAGAAGCATCCCCATAGCATGATGCTCCTACTACCATGCTTTACCGTAGGGATGGCTAATAGCAAGGTGATGAGCAGTACCTTGTTTTCATTAGACTTAACGCTTGGTATTCAGGCCTAACATGTCTCATTTGACCAGTGAATCTTTTTCCTCATTCTCTGAAAAGTCCTTTATTTCATATGCATTTTGCTGTGGAGTGACTTGCGTCTAGCTACACCATAAAGACTTGATTGAGGGAGTATAGCAAAGACAGTTCTTGGTCATGTCCCATTTTGCGCAGTTACTTAGTTTGGCCTTACAGCCAGCAAAAAGAAGAGTCTTGGTGGTTCAAACCTGATGGAGCCCACTGTGCTTCTGGGATCGTTCAATGCCCATAGCAATTTTTTATAACCTTCCCCAGATCTACGCATCAACACAATACTGAGGTCTACAGAAATTTCCTTGAACTTCATGGTTTGGTTTTTCTCTGACATGCACTGTGAAGTTTTGGACCTTATATAGACCAGATGTGTGCCTTTCTATATATCCAATTGGCTGAATCTGCCAAAAGTGTACTGTAATCAAGTTCTAGAGACATCTCAAGGATGATCAAAAGACACAATGAATCTGAGCTCAATTTGGAGTGTCATGGCAAAGAGTCTGAATACTTAGTTATGAGATATTTCAGTTATTCTTTTCAACAAATTCGCAAAAACTTGTTTTCACGCAAAAAAGTTAATGTCATAAATTCTAAAGTCTATAAAAAACAAATGCGCAGAAGGTAAACTGAATACTTTTGTAAGGCATTTTACATCCTGGGATGGCTGGTTGTTTGAGTTAGGTTTGATGTAGTTATATTTGAGGGTTTAAACACATCCTGGGACGGCCGGTTGTTTGAGTTAGGTGTGTTGTAGTTATATAGGAGGGTTTAAACGCATCCTGGGACGGCCGGTTGTTTGAGTTAGGTGTGAGTGGCCACCTCGATACAAAGAGCAGTGATAAATGAACCCTGCAGTCACTGAGAACGTTCCAGATGCATATGGAACCCGTCACTTACGTTCCATTAGGTAATCATGAATAATAATAACAGAGCTACAGAATGATAAATCATATGGAGCCGTAGAAAAACAGAGGAGGCTGGGGCAGGGGAGGGTGGCTGGAAGGAGAGGAGGCTGGGCAGGGGAGGGTGGCTGGAGGGAGAGGAGGCTGGGCAGGAGAGGGTGGCTGGAGGGAGAGGAGGCCGGGCAGGAGAGGGTGGCTGGAGGGAGAGGAGGCTGGGCAGGAGAGGGTGGCTGGAGGGAGAGGAGGCTGGGCAGGAGAGGGTGGCTGGAGGGAGAGGAGGCTGGGGCAGGGGAGGGTGGCTGGAGGGAGAGGAGGCTGGGCAGGAGAGGAAGGTTGATACAAGGGTCAGAGAGAGCGAAGGAGAGAGAGGGAGAAAGAGTAAATAAACGACAGAACCCAGAGTCATGGAGTTGCCTTCCCAGCAGTAGCAAATTTCTCTGATTGGCTGAGCATCACAACACTGCACATCAACAACACAAAGCATGCTGGGACCCTGACCTTTCTGAAGGCCACTTTCACGGAGCCTCTCTAACGACATGGGGTCAACCCAGCAATACTGCAAAGCCCAACAGCTGCTTTATCCCAAATGGCAACCTACCTATTCCCTATTTAGTGTACAACTTATGGAGATTGAAGGCACTATTTAGAGCTCTGATGAAAATAAGTGCACTGCACAGAGAATATAGTGTTTAAGAACCGGCCGACTCAATCACCCGCTCTCTGTAGGAAGCAGAGAACAGCCAGGTAAAATCCCTGTTGATCAAGGCAAGATTGGCTCTCCAGAAACTCACTCTATTTGATCATGTATAAAATCGCCTGCTTTAAAATGGTTGATGAGGTGTGATATCCCTTTTTTCTACCGATAAAGCATCGTTTGTGTGTGCGTATGTGTGTGTGTCAGGGAATCAAACAAGACCGTAGAAACTAAGTGAAGCAGGCAGAGCTCCACAATCCATTTGATTGTGCATTGTGTATATAAAGAGGGCTGCATAAATGCTTTCTTGAATTACAACATTTAGCGTTTTCCCTCCTTTCACCCAGAAGGCTTTGTGAGTGTGTGTGTTTTCTGCTCACCATCTCGTTACCACGATAGCTTCCATGAAAAATGGACAACATTAACGAGTGTTAGGGCACAGTCAATTTGTCTTATCTGGAAGAAGAAGCCGGACAGCTACAGTATGCTGAAGGAATCAAAAGACAGGCACATATTAATGGCCTCCGAGCCACAGATATATAAATAGGCATTAGATAAGCGTGGCGGCGGAGGCTGCATATACATCACGTCAGAAGACCCCTGCACTGCCAGGTAAAAAACTGCAGGGTATAGAGACATGAGCGATTGAGCGCTGCCAGAGCCCTAGAATCACAAGGCATTAGTAATACTGAACAAACCCTCAATCACAGGCAGCATCTATACCTCTCCAAGATGATGTGATTCATATACGGTCATGTGAAAAACTACTTGCCCCGTGTGATATCTTTTGCATATTAACGCCCCTGAAAGTTGTCAGATATTCAAGCAAAAACTAATTATTACAAAAAGGGAACATGAGTGAACAAAAACAAGAAACCAGGCAAGCCTAGTTCAGCCGGCCCGCAATAAAATGTGTTGATTGTGGCTGCCCTCTCGTGAATCGAACCCAGGTCGCCCATGTGAAAGGCATTGTCTTTAACCACTATGCCACCGAAATGTATTAGTATAGCCTCTATACTAATGCATATACTAGGCATTAGTATAGCCTCTTCACATTATATTATTTTCGCTCATTAACATTATGCCAAGTTTGAATATTTTGTTAGACACCATTAACTAGCGTTAAACTGAGTAACGTTTCTTATTAAGTTTACCTCCACCACAAATAGCATCTATGAACTTTATGGCTTTTGCCACTGGCTGTTTTAACACTTATTAGCCATTCGTGAATGATATTGATACAATAACTACTTTATCAATATAGGTGACGATAACGGACTTCTTCGTCAAGTGAAAAGACGAGAGAATCGTGTAGCCAGCGAAGTGTTTGTCTATCCTGAACAAATCCTGAGACATATATTCGAAAATCCACCAGAAATAGTCACAATATAGTAAACAGTTTTATTTTAAACTTCCCATTACGTATCTACTCAAGGTTGTAGCCAGCGAGGTTTTTGTCTATCATGAACAAATCCTCTTTTGCCACTGGCCGTTTTAACAGCTAATTAGCCATTTGTGAATGACATAGATACAGTATCTATCAATATAGGTGACGATAACTAGTGATGGCCATTCGAGGCTTCATTAGCGTTATTTTAGCAGCAGGATATTATGCTGGCAGCACTCCGATTTTCTTTATCACAATAAAAGCCATAATTGAAGTGTATAAGGCAATATAGTTAACAATCTAGTCTGTGAAAAAGAACAGACAAAAAAAACATTGGAACGGACATTTAACATAAAATGTACAGACAAGATTGTTAACTATATTAACTTATTTAGTTCAATGATGGCTTTTATTTGGAAAAAGAAAATCTGAGTTAGCACTGCTAGCATAATATCCTGCTGCTAGAAGAACGGTAATGATGCCTCGAATGGCCATCACTAACGATAACTTGACTTTTTTGTCAAGTGAAAAGACGAGAGAATCGTGAAGCCAGCAAAGTGTTTGTCTATCCTGAACAAATCCCTAATATCCACCAGAACAGTTTTATTTTAGGCTTCCTATTACGTAGCTACGTAAAGTTGTAGCCAGCGTAAAGTACGTAAAGTTTTTTCTGTCCTGAACCTCAGGCATAATGCGTTTTGACTGTTACGGGAGTCAAACGCGGGACCTGATGTTCCGGAGCCCTCGTCTTTAACCACTATGCTATTTAACAAGGGGTAGTCAGTCACTCAGTGAGTCAGTCAGTCACTCAGTAAGAGAAATTCGCTCTTCTTAGCCGGCTCCGCTTACGCGGTCCGGCAAAAAAAACAATGTTACTTATTTCAGTTGTTTATTTAAAGTTCAGCAACACCCAATTCCCACTTATAAAAATACCCCGTTTAACGCAAGAACTAGTTACGCCACCTTGAGCTGCAATGACGGCAACGAAAAGCTTCTTATAGTTATTGATCAGTCTGTCACAGCGCTCAGGGGTAATTTTGGCCTGACATTTTCCTGTAAAATTCTCGGATACAAAGCCAAATTCATGGTTCCTTCAATGACATTAAGTTGTCGAGGTCCTGAGGCAGCAAAGCATCCCCACAACATGACGCTGCCTCCACCATAATGCCGCCTTCACCATGCTTGACCGTTGCCATAATGTTCTTAATGGGGAATGCAGTATTTGGTTTTCTCTAGACTTAACAGATGAGCATAAACATTCTTCAAAGTCAGCAGTGGTGTCCGCCCTGCCACCAATCCCAGTTATTTGTGACTTCCCAGATGATTTTTCAACCTTGCTCTTGGGAGAGATTTTTTGACAGGATGGCCACTTCCGCCCCAAACTTTCTCCATTTGGACAATATGTGCATTGGTGGAGGCAAAGAGCCTAAGAAATGGCTTTGTAACCCTTTCTAGACTGACGGGAATTGACACAGTGTTTTTCAGAGGTGTTCGAAATTATTTTATTTGTTTGCAAGATGTGGCTTTGGAACCTGTGTGCTCACAACTTCAGTCTGATTACCTGACGGTCTGATTCATATTGGGCAGGTCGGGCGCAAGTCAATTCAGTGTGGCAGTAATATTAATAACAGTCTCTCTAATGCACAAAATTCATGAAAACTCCCTGCCTTTTCAATTCAGTGTAGTTCACCTGGTTAGAACTGTACTAGTAATAGCGATGCCACGGTCGTGGCCTCCATCCATGAGTGAGCAGAAAGGTAGGCCATGTCCCATTAAGCCAGCCAACCGGTAACACCTGGAATCTCTCCCCTCGGACTAGTGAGTCTCATTGTACGTGCGGCTACGACCCTCTTGAGCCGCATGCAAATCAATGAAGCAACGGTGGCCATCGACCACCCGTCGAAGGACTCAGGTCGCCACTCACTCACCCTGTAAATGATCACTGCTCAGACACCACAAAACCACGGTGTAGCTGTTCAAAACACACACACCCATACACACACACTCACCGTGTAAGTGATCACTGCCAGCATGCCAATCAAGGTCAAGGAGCTGATGGAGAAAGACAAGGCAGGCAGACCATCTGTATGGGGGGAGGGGAAAAGAGGGAGACAGAGAGAGAGGCGGGGGGGAGGAGAGAGAGGGACATTTATTTATTTTTTTAGTTATTTTTAGTTTTAGGCTGCGTATTTATGAAGCACATTGTGACAACCTCTGTAAAAAGAAATGCACAAAATCCACAAAAAAGCACAAAATTTTTAAGGAATGCAATTCGACAAATGTTGAGAGATCCCCAAAACCATTTCAGCCGCTAAACAATCCGAGTGCAGTATATATCGGCAAAGCCAAAGCCCGGTTCAATGCCACGGCGATCCGCTTGATGTGTGTCACCTTAGATGGAGAGAGGAAGAGAAGGGGCAAACGGGTCCGGGGCTACCCGCCACGAGGACAGGGACACTGGGTGTCAGTCAGACCAGCTGTCAGTGCCGGAGCCAGAGGGCCCCAAAGACAGATGGATTGATGGGGAGAGTGATGGGCTCTCCCCTCCATTAGGATGCCACCTGTCAGGGAAGGAGAGGGCTAAACACAGCCCCACCAATGCCCCCTGGTGGCACCCCTGTGGTACTGATGCTCAGAGGTCGGCCCCGTTGAAAATGTGGAGCCTGCTGAAAGCCCCGTCGGGCTGGGATTCAGTCACTGTTCTATGTGCATCGTCCCCTACTGAGCCTCGGAAGTTTTGGCCTCTTACACTGATCTTTTTGTCCAAGGAACACTTCTGAAACACATTCCAAAAAAATGCAGCACTACAGTTAAAAAGATTTATTTTAATTAAGCTTGAATTTTCTTTTGACGTATGCTTGTTGTTCCAAAGATGCTGACCAGACAAGGCACAAAGTATTGGAAAACACAGGGAATATTTTTTGAACCCAGGTCAACCTGGTGGAACCTAGATGAGCTGAGTGGTTCAGGGCAGCCCCCACACCATCCATGAAGCTCAGGTGCCCCATTTCGGGGGAGCACCACCTAGGTTGGGAATTCCAGTGGAAAAGACAACCTGGTTAGTTTTGATATTACACTGATACACTTTCTAGGCTGCTCAATCATCCTAGAATTGAACTCTAAAACATTCATTTATTCAAGAGCTGTCATTTCATCCACAAAAATTATAAACTATTTATTTGTGGAATTTGAAAGGTTGACGCTATGTTTTTCTGCTTGTCACCAAACGTCATGGCCTACTCCAGGACACAGACAGTATGAAATGTATCTAAATAATACACAGGACCGATGCTCCATTGTCATGTGGGAATAGCGGGAAAACGAGAAGCTTTTCAAGTCTGACAGCTGGAATGGGTATTAACATTTGAATAGGTGTTTCCATTTATGTTCTTCCCAAGCCTTTGTTAAGCTGGGTAAGTAACCCAGACAATAGACTTGGCATGTTCCACAGAGGACAGCAATGGTGTTGATGAAGTCCGCAACACAAAAAGAGAGACAGGCGGATGTTAAGTTGGGTAACTTGGTCTGTTTCTGGATCCCTGAAGCAGATTTTACGGAGGATTAGACAGAGAGATACTATTGTCTAAAGTTGGATGTGCTGCTGCCCATCAGAAAGCTGGGTTCCAGAGAGACGGAAAAGAGGAAAACCTCCAACTATCTACGCAAAAACCATCAGGGCCCATTTTAAAAAACCCATCAGCTGTCAATGGAGGCAAGTAACCCAGTGGTCAGAGCATCTGTAACAGTAACAGACGGGTTGTTAGATCGAATTCCAGAGCCAGCAGGGTGAAAATTGTTGTTCTGTCCTTGAGCAAGATAGTTAACCCTAACTGGTCCAGTAAAACAATTAATGGCAAGTCAATTCAGGATTAGTAGACAATGTGTCCGATATTCAACTCCGTATTAAACTACTCCCTTCAAAAGTGCAGGAATGAAAGTAGAAGGCACCTTCATCTGAAGTTAATTTCTCCTAACTGTCCCCCCAAATTGACCTTAAGTTATTTGCATGAAACATGTTAAGGCATATTAGCATCTCAAGAAGTGAACAGGTTAAGGGGCTGCAGCTTCAGTATGGATATCAATAAAATCCGCATTTGTGGATGCACATTTTGCTTCCTCTGTCCTGTATTCAAAATGAAAACAAAGCAATCCAGTTAACAAGGCAAACAACGGCATCTGTAAAACCACGCCCCTGCCATGGCAATAAAACCATCTGCCAACTACAGACACCTCCTACTCAGCTAGAAAGCAACAGTAAAACGCTGAGAAACAACAAACAACAAGAAACGTGATTCATTATCATAAACATCACAACAGTTTCTCCAGAGCTGAATGTAGAAATCTACCCCTGAAAAAACTGTGATCAGTGAGTGATAAAGCTCCACCCCACGTGGACCCGGTACGTTTCCATACCTACGGGAGACGTTTCACGAGGCTCCGCGCAACTCCCTTCTGAAGACTCCCTTAGGGAAAAGTATTCCTTAAGGTAAACACTTAAGATATTTCACCCAACCAAACACTGGGCCTTATCTCCAGCAGGCCCTTCGGGCTACGAGGGGGTTTGGAACAGAGCCGTTGCAGCCTCTGCACTCCCAGAATGCACTGCTCTCCGCTGCAGCCCTCCGTCTGTGGCACAGATAGAATCATGCAGATACGGAGACACACACTAAGTCCTAAGACGTAACTGCATTATTGCGCAATCCAGGAGTGGTGGCGCAGAGAACGCCACACACACACACACACACACACACACACACACACACACACACACACACACACACACACACACACACACACACACACACACACACACACACACACACACACAGTGAAGGGGAAGATCTTAGCGTTGTCTGACATACTGGTGTAAGACCTGAGGGGTCTGTCTGTTCAAATAGCAGGTGAGATCATCATGGCGAACCGTGGCAGACACTGTTGTTATGTCAAGCACGAAATATTATCTAACTGTACACAGCCGTAAATATCCAAGCCGTCCTGTCAGATAGTGAAGTGTCTGCAGCATGTTTAAAGGGTAGATTCTACAACAGCTAAGAGGGAAGGAAAAACTTCACCAGAATATTTGGTTTCAGTGTTTTAATGGACATCTGTGTGTGTGTTGTTCAGCACCCGTTGTTGAAGGCCCACTGTAATCAAATGTGTGCTTTTCCATGTTTAGATATTTTTACTCATTTAGTCATTTGCTTTTAAATAATGAAAGTTTCTGTTTTGCCTAAAAGCTGTTTGAAAAGAAACACCGGGAACCTCAGGCCGTTTGGGTTGAATGGTACCTACGATTGACATTACAACAGACCGATGACCTGACCTGTGAAAGGTGACAGGCTATAGGACCTCCACTCAGCCAGTAAGGTGTGTGTGTGTGTGTGTGTGTGTGTGTGTGTGTGTGTGCATGCAAATATTGTCAAATTAGGTCCTAATGCCCACATGATCACACTGAGCATTTCAAGGCCCAAAATTATGTTCAGGGACTATATTTTGTATTTATGTTAAAAAACACAATCATTATAACACAGTGATTTATTAGGCATTAAGGGATTATTTCAAATGCATCTTAATAGACTTGCAAGGCAACTTTTAAAAGTTTAATATATCCCCTTAAATCGACAACTGGGCCTTCGAAAAGCAGAGCCTTCTTCACACTTCACAGTTAGGTAAAAGGTGAAAAATACATCTCAAGCTATGAACCCTAACATTGCCGGAATAAGCCTTAGCATACAGTATTTAGAGACGACAAATGCACGAGTCAACGGTGCCTTTAAAAACCGAGCAGATAAAAAAGCGAACTTCCTTCCAGGACTGGATCACCACAGGTGAACCCTGAAACGGTGAAGCAGCCTTGTCAGCCGGTGCGGTATTCCTCTCTCGGTCTGTGTCTTCTAATTCCCGTGACCCTCCATAGGGTCAGGCCGTCCAGGGGAATAAACACTCTGGCTTTCTGCAGGACCGTTGAACAGAGATCTGCATGTCACAACATGGCACCCTATTCCCTATCTGGAGCACTACATTTAACTAGGGCCCATGCCGTTTGGGATACAGTTTTGTTGAGCCTCAGCTAATACATCAAGCCTGTACAGCCAGTGTTTAAAACCTTCCCCTAAGCAACTGAAAATTACTGTAACCTCATTTCTGATAGGAAAAGTGATGCTTTTGCCTTACAGGCTTTTCATGCTTTTACAAAACCCGAACAGAAATTCATTCAATGGACCCCGAGAGACAAGACCCAGCCAGAAAAAGAAAATAGCTAAAATGGAACTGATCATTAATTTAGATGGAATGAACCAGTGACTGATCATTCAAATATAAGAGGGGAAAAAACAGCCAGATTGGAAGCTCCATTTAATAATATGACAGATAGGTCTCCACTGAGGGTAGAATGTTGTGCAAGCATGAAGGACACAGCCAGGCTTTGAGGCTTGGCGTGTGTCTGTGTGAGTGCGTGTGTGCGTGGGTGTGTGTGTGTGCGCGTGCATGTTCGTGCGCGTAACCAGTCATCATAACACACCGAATCTCCGGGGTGTCTTTGACCCCGTTTAGGTGCTGCAAAACAGAAAGCCTTCAGGGCAGACATCATGCACTGGGACACACCAGGATCGGGGGGTGTGGCGAATACACACATGCATTTCTCACTCCTTCATGAACAGCCGTCCATCCTATGAGATCAGGACGCATCAGCCACCTTGACAGGTGCTAATCATGTGATTAAGACAAACAAGAAGGTTTACCAGCTCTTGTCCTGGTAACTTTGTCCTGAATGGATCCTTTTCTAAAGAGAGCCACACTAGAAGAGAGGTCGTAGGTCAATACATACCACAGACCACATCTGTGACATCTATGCATTTACTACTCAGCTTCACTGTTGATGAGAACGGAGAAAGCATGAGATGAAACTTATTCACAGACTGGATCGGTTTTGCAAAACACTTCTGAAACACCTGCTACATTTCATATTATTAATATTGTAATGTTGGGTGATTTAAAATGAATTGTAATGGCTCCAATATGGTTGAGAGGCTGTGAGAGAGAACACTGGGAGTCTGGGACTAGGAAATGTGACATCCTGAACACACCTCAGAGGAGGAGACAGTAACTCTCCGTCACAGACAGTCAGAGTACCTCATGGCTTTATTGGGTTACTGTGGAGTTTTGGGAGCCTCTCTGACTCTCTCCCTCTGTGTTTCTCTCATCCACTGTGTGTCTCTCCTCCACTGTGTGTCTCTCCTCCACTGTGTTTCTCTCATCCACTGTGTGTCTCTCCTCCACTGTGTGTCTCTCCTCCACTGTGCGTCTCTCTCCCTCTGTGCGTCTCTCTCTCCCCCTATGTGTATCTCTCTCTCTCTCTCTCTC
>JACXGI010019280.1:0-12291 GCA_016801175.1 Esox masquinongy
GTCTAAAGGCTCCAGTGCACCTCAGAACAGCTCTGTCTAAAGGCTCCAGTGCACCTCAGAACAGCTCTGTCTAAAGGTTCTAGTGCACCTCGGTTGCATGGTGCACCTCGGGTCCATTTTTCTCACACCGTCAAACATGGTGTTCTCGCATACTTCTGATCTTTCACTTCAAAAACAATAGGGGAGAAGAGAGGGGAGAGTGGCAATGTTACAAAGAAGGTGTGTTATATTCTAACCAATCACAGTATGTAAACTCTAAGCAAGAGAAAGAAAGCTAGAAGATAAATCATGTAATTTAACTGCCGAAATCCCCCATGACAAAAAACAAAACCCCCCAAAATAAACCAAATTTACGCAATCCATGCACAAATGTTGACCATTCACACGCTTTTAAGTGAAATTGTCATCTTTAGCATCAGAGGACGAAGTGACTTCACCACACCAGGAAGTAATGTCGTAATAAAGAGAGAATGTATTAATGAAGTCGCGCAGCATCTTCATCATCAGACCAAAAAGAATGTTGAACAATGACAGTGTAGATGCATGAAAAATGCCTCAAACTAATAGATTGGAACTTTCAGGTTGTTCAGTCCTCTCTGCTGACATGAAATATCCAGAAGGATCAAATAATAAACCCAAACAGAATGCCCTTTGCTCTTCTTGGATAAACAACTTAATCAAGAGAGTCAGACCTAGATAGTCAACTTAAATCTTGAATAAACAACTTGAATCAAGAAACTCAACTCTGTTGCACAACGTTCAGCTGACACTTGTTCTTGACAAAGCTATTCCAGAAAGCCCAGGGTTAAGCAACCTTAATGACTGGAAGAGTATAATTATGTTTTCATCACAAGAAAAATCTAAATATAGAGAAGTGTAGAGGGAGATTTTCAGAGTCACAAAGCGGTGAACCAGACACATCGGATGCCTGATGATGTTGCAGTGACTGGGTGTGCGAATATACTACCACAGAAGTGATACTTTCTAATTTAAATACATGCCAGAGTGAGTAATGTATTAGGTTACCCCAATCAAGCCCAGAAGAATATTCAATAAGGAAATAAAGATAGACAGATAAACCCATGTACTACAACGAACAACCAAGGTTTGATTTGTTTCTTTACTCTAATAATTATAATAAAAAATTATTTTAATTACTTAACCTGTAGCTTTTTCACCTCGGTTGATAGTGGACCTAACATTCTGCAGAAACATGACAAACAGCAATTCGCTTGTATACATTATAGTTTAAGGATTTCTTACGAAATGTTAGAAAAAAATCCAACCCATCCTGATCCAGTGTGCTCCCCACCCACGCAGCCTTCGCGTCCCCACCACCACAAACTGAACGCAGGCTTCGCCATGTTCTATATCTATCCTGCTAATTTCCCATATGAGCCATGGGTCCACACGCCCTGTGCTGAGACCTGATTGGTGGAATGTGTGGAGTTCACGTCTCCTGACCGGGGAAGGCGGGGCCACGGCGTCCTGAACACACCCAGGGGACTCCATGTTTGCAATCTGTAATTACAGGAAATGACAGAGAGCCGCTGCCGTGAATAACAGCGTCTCGTTCTCAAAGACAATGGCCTCCCAGCAGCCTCTCTGGCACTGATGACACGGGTGGCGTGGATTGTGAGTCTGGGCTATTCTGGGGGGGGTGAATCAGATAGATGGTTTTAGGAGCTAATTCGGGAACAGCTATGGGCTGAACAAGGGTTAAATTGGAGTTACGGTAAAAGAGCACTCTCTTATTTCTTCAAGGGAGTTATACTGAGAGATAATGACAGGTAAGGTCAACTCCCTATGAAGACGATTCAAACATCTCGGTCATGTAGAAGCATTCTGAGCACTACGTATGTAATGGAAGACTGTACCAGACTAGAAAAAATATATATCTATAATTTGAATATTTATTGATAACATTTTACTGGAAGATAATTAAGGAAAGCACTAGGGCTGCAACTAAAACTATTTTGATAATTGATTAATCTGTTGATTACTACTTTGATTAATCAAAAAATACATTAATTCCAGTATTCAATGCAAGTGTTTTGTTTAAAATAAATTAAAGTTTTCAGTGTTTTTCTACTCGTTTTGCAATGCCTTCATTAAAACAATTGTAGGCAGTAGTTATAAAACAAAGAAAAACATGTGCAAAAACTAAAGGGTTGTCCTAATATCATTTTCAAGACTGGAAAAGCAGTCCATGAAGCTGGTTGAGAGACGTTTGACTGATATTGTATATGTTAATGCAACCTGTAATGCATTTAAATGCCTCAACGTTTCTGTTGTGGAGAAATACAGAACTCACCAAATTTGACACTAATGGGTTAATTCATCAGTAACACGGTGAATGCTTAGCTAGCCCGGAGCTGCTCAACAATAAACAAACTCAACATGCTCATGTAGACGTTAACGTTAACGTGACGTTAACGTTAACTCGGCCATGCATTCAAGATGAACTATTTCTCAATTAAAAACGTAACTCCATGAATATAAATTGTAATGAACGACGAGTTTGTATTATATTAACTTGCCGTGCTGAGCATTATTAAACGTCTGTCATCACGGCCACAAGGTGTTTTCTCTTTAAATGCTCATGCATTACAGTCATGCTCCCGTGCCATAAGTGCACTGCTTTGCACATTTTGACATTCCTTGCCAAAAACTTTTATTATCAACGTTATCGATTTTTTTTTTTGATTAGTTGTTGCAGCCCTAGAAAGCACCAAGTGGAGACGGATCAAATTAAGTACAAAGATTACGGAATTAGATATCAGCCAAAAGGTTAAGTGTGCGGTATTGGTAGGATCTTAAGATAATACATTCTGAAATTGGTATTAACAAAAACCCTATTATGAACTTTTTACACATTAAAATCATACTTGACGTCTCTCTTTATTTGTTTATGAATCGTCTTTCTACATACAAACATTTGTCAGTAGTCTGTCATCTGCATAGATATGACCCCAACGTACAGTTAGGTCCGGAAATATTTGGACACTGACACAATTTTCATAATTTTATGCCACAGACTTTCAGCATTAATTCAAGGGGTTGAAAAAAAAATCTTATGAAACATTTAGGAATTGCAACCATTTTCATACACAGTCCCCTTATTTCAGGGGCTCAAATGTAATTAGACAAATTAACACAATCATAAATAAAATGTACATTTTTAATTGTCGAGAATCCTTTGCAGGCAATCACTGCTTGAAGTCTGGAACGCATGGACATCACCAAACGCAGGGTTTCCTCCTTTGTGATGCTTTGCCAGGCCTTTACTGCAGCTGTCTTCAGTTGTTGTTTGTCTGTGGGTCTTTCTGCCTTAAGTTTTGTCTTCAGCAAGTGAAATGCATGCTCAATCGGGTTGAGATCAGGTGATTGACTCGGTCATTGCAGAATATTCCACTTCTTGGCCTTAAAAAACTTCTGGATTGCTTTCGCAGTATGATTTGTGTCATTGTCCATCTGAAAAGTGAAGCGCCATCCAATCAATTTCGCTGAATTTGGCTGAATCTGAGCAGACAATATATCCCTATACATTTTGGAATTAATCCGGCTGCTTCTGTCTTCTGTCACATCAATAAACACTAGTGACCCAGTGCCATTGTCAGCCATGCATGCCCATGCCATCACACTGCTTCCACCGTGTTTTACAGATGATGTGGTATGCTTTGGATCATGAGCCATTCCAAGCCTTCTCCATACTTTTTTCTTCCCATCATTCTGTTACAGGTTGATCTTAGTTTCATCTGCCTAAAGAATGCTGTTCCAGAACTGGACTGGCTTTTTAGATGTTTTTAGGCAAAGTCTAATCTGGCCTTTCTATTCTTGAGGCTTAAGGATGGTTTGCACCTTGTGGTGAACCCTCTGTATTTGCTCTCATGAAGTCTTCTCTTTATGGTAGACTTGGATAATGATATGCCTACCTCCTAGAGAGTGTTCTTCACTTGGCTGGATGTTGTGAAAGGGCTTTTCTTTAATATGGAAAGGATCCTATGATCATCCAGCACTGTTGTCTTTCCTGGACATCCAGGCCTTTTTGTGTTGCAGTGCTCACCAGTGCATTCTTTTTTTCTCAGAATGTACCAAACTGTTGATTTGGCCACTCCTAATGTTCCTGCTATCTCTCTGATGGATTTTTTTTATTGCAGCCTAAGGATGGCCTGTTTCACTTGCACTGAGAGCTCCTTTGACCGCATGTTGTGGGTTCACAGCAAAAGCTTCCAAATGCGAATGCCACACCTGGAATCAGACCTTTTACCTACTTAATTGATGAAATAACAAAGCAATATCCCACACCTGTCCATGAAAGAGCTTTTGAGTCAATTGTCCAATTACTTTTGGTCCCTTGAAAAAGAGGGGGCTGCATATTAAAGAGCTGTAATTCATAAACCCTTCCTCCAATTTGGATGTGAATACTCTCAAATAAAAGCTGAGAGACTGCACTTTAAGCTCATGCTCATTATTTAACTGTAACTAGAATATATTTTGGTAAACAGCCAAAATAACAAAACTTGTGTCAGTGTCCGATTATTATTACCTAACTGTAGCTCTTCGAAACTGTACAGCTAGCAAAAATAAGTTGGACCGCTAGCCCAGTGCTCTACCAGAGTTGCGATTCCTGATTTCATGTCCAAAATAAAAGTCCATAGTTTATTGTCATTGAATAAGTACAAGTACAGTACAACGAAATGCAGTTAGTATCTAACCTGAAGGACATCATGCGTTTAGGCTTTCAAATAATTGTGTGAAGATGACAAGGACGCGGAACAGTCTTGCATAGAATATCCGTCTGAGCTGCAAAATATAATTAAGTGATTTTGGTCAAGATATTCCTTTAAATAACTGGTTAATACAACTACTAACTGGTTAACACCACTACTAACTGGTTACACCACTCATAACTGATTAATACCATTACTAACTGGTTACACCACTACTAACTGATTAATACCACTACTAATTGGTTAACACCTTTACTAACTGGTTGATACCACTACTAACTGGTTGATACCACTACTAACTGGTTAATAACACTACTAACTAGTTAATACAACTACTGACTGTTTAATAACACTATCAACTGGTTGATACCACTATTAACTGGGTAATAACACTACTAAGTGGTTAATACTACTAACTGGTTAATACCATTACTAACTGGTCAATACAACTAACTGGTTAATGCCACTACCGACTGGTTAATAACACTACTGACTGGTTAATACCACTACTAACTGATTAATACCAGTACAAAACGGTTATTAACACTACTAACTAGTTAATACTACTAGTAACTGGTTAACACCACTACTAACTGGTTAATAACACTACTAACTGGTTAACACCACTACTAACTGGTTAATACCACTACTAACTGGTTGATACCACTACTAAATGGTTAATAACACTACAAACTGGTTGATACCACTACTAATTGGTTAATAACACTACTAACTGGTTAATACCATTACTAACTGGTTAATACCACTACTGACTGGTTAATAACACTACTGACTGGTTAATACCACTACTAACTGATTAACACCACTCATAACTGATTAATACCACTACTGACTGGTTAATACCAATGATAACTGTTTAATACCAAAACAAACTAGTTAATACCACAACTAAATGGTTAATAACACTACTAACTGGTTAATACCACTAAAAGACAACTACTGTGTGGTTAAGATGACTACCGTGTGGTTATCACTACGGTATATGCAAGGCACTTTAATTATGTGATGTTCCAGATGAAGTGAGTTGAATGGTTCCCTGTGTGTGTGTTTGTGTATGGTCGTGTGTGTGTGCACAGGCTCTTGCGTGTGTGTTATCTCATTTGTCATTAGGTTATGTCACCCTGCTATACAGCAGCCAGCCCTCTCGCCAGTGAGGCAGAACTGTGTAATCACAGGTGAGAACAAAACAAGTAAGATGGGCCGTTCCTGTCCTTAACGAGGATCACTGCATGACACACACACTGCATGACACACACACTGCAAGACAAACACACTGCAAGACAAACACACTGCATGACACGAGTGTGTGGATCTTCCATTGGCTTCGTACTGTGGAGAAAACATGCCTGGAAACAAAATGTGGAAACAAATCAAATGCTGGGCTACATTTTCGAGGACGCAGTGCTGCTTAAAACGCATGGTGCAAAAAAGCCAAGCCTCATCTTAGCCGTCCACGTCATGCTGACAAATGGTCCCCAGCGGAACAAACAGACACACATTTTCGAATGCAGCCCAACTCCCAACAGCACGGGAAGGAAATCCCTGGTCCCCTACAACCACAGACTTAGCAGAATCTAGATTCAACCATCCTGGAAGACCAGGGGTGTTGACTTTAGCCAGTTGCTGCACTGGTCAATTCGATCAGAATTGTGCCCTCTTTTGGAGCCTCGGGACCAAGTTTGGGAAGCCCTGCCGTACGGCGTACTATCACACCAAATCTTTTGACTATACATCACATACAGACACACCAGGGGGGTATTCCATCAACGCCACTAATGAAATCTGCGCTTAATTGAAATTGCCCGGTTTCAATGAACACCAACTTCCACTTAAGGCTCAAGCCATTACATTAACACAATTTAGCCGTGTCTTGTCAACCTTAACTCAAACCAGGCTTGAACAAGGTTGCATTGTGCACAAGCACAGAGTACATATGCAGCCCAGAACAAGCGATCATCGAAATGAAGATACTATGTCGCAAAAAAGAAGCGAAAACTAGAGCGGTGATCTTCTCAACAGCGGAACAAACCCTGCTGAAGTGACTTTATGAAGAATTTAAGGAGTCATCACCAAAAAGGGCAATCCTGCCACAATTGACAAGGCGAGGGAGATAGCTTAATTGCTGACAGATTAAATGCATAAGTCATACTAGCCAACTTATTGTTTAATTTTGTATAGATCACTAGATCCGTGGTTCCCAACTCCGGTCCTCCAGTACCCCCAACAGCACACATTTGTGTTGTAGCCCTGGACAAGCACACCCAATTCAAGTCAATGAGAGCCTGGTAATTAGTTGACAAGTTGAATCAGCTGTGCTTGGCTGGGGCTACAATGAAAATGTGTGCTGTTGGGGGTACTTGAAAACCGGAGTTGGGAACCACTGCTCTAGATAAGTAAGACAGGCTATATTATCAGGCTAGATGATATCCGATTTATGATCAATCAAAATTATGTTGTAGGCTGATTTATGTGAACTGACATTACTACAATGCATTTACTGTTAGTTAGCATAATTTGGTGAGGATTGAAGCCTTTCTGACCTAATAACCCTTGGCCTATATTCATTCTCGGAGATTATATCTCAACAGGGGCCAAATGAATAGCCAAAAAAGAATGTGGCAACAGCTTCGATATTAGATATCAGGCAACTTCCATCGCAGGTCATCTGACAGCTTAGACAGTGACCAATGATGTAGCAGACTTTGCTTGGCAGAGCCTTCATTTTAAATTGCTCAGCATGACTAAGAGTTGATGCAGTGGTGTCTTTCAAAATGTAAATTCCAGTTCCGAATTATTCCAGTTCCGAACATTGCTCACATTTCAGAATCATAATAATAATAATATTTTTAACTTGACATTGTGTGAGGTTTCAAATCTGGTTTTGCATAGGCCCTCTGCAGCTACATGTTAGTCCTATGGCATGGGCTACTTCATTAAGAAAAGAAATACCAGATTCTTTCTGATTGATCTGTGCTGATAAGGTAAAGTGAAACATTATCTCTGTACAGTACAGTTACTACTTTGTGTGAGACAGACACTGAAATGGACATTTCTGTGAACAACTGCCAGGGTAACGGGATTTAAATCCAAAGAAGTGTTGAAATCAAAACTTATTTGATCTATTTGTACAGATGTGCACATTTCATCCAAATCCAATTATTACTATTCTGCCTGACTGTTTGTGGACAGATAGATGCCTGTATGTTTAGGATATGGAAAGATTTCCGATTGACATAGTCTGCATCCACAAGTCCAGATGGGGACTGGCATGCACATGGGTACAGTCTATTGCATCTATAACATTGGGGAAGGCTGAAAAAGAGGATTATGTTAATACAGATCCTTGTCAACCTGTAGGCTACTTTACATTTATTTTAACGGTATCTGCGATAGCTGCAATTGAATAAAATGCCTCATTGATTCTTTGTGTTTCAAGATGACCAGGGAATATGAACATTTTCAGATACTGCTTTAAAGCAAGACATACCCTTGTTTCCCAGCATGCAGTTGCCTTCCCAAGACCTTCTGCATCTCCAACACTGTACATGAATGTCCCACATGCAAAGAAACGCAGAGCTATGGAGATAGACTGAACAGTGGTCAAGGCTTGGCTACATTGATCTACTATTTCTGGTGGATTTTCGAAGTACTCATCCATGCATGCTTTTGGGGTAATATAGACCTCAACTACTTGCACAGTGAAAGCGGAGGGTTTTTTACAATTCTCTCGTCTTTTCACTTGACAAAAAAGTAAGTTATCGTCACCTATATTGATAGTTACTGCATGAATGTCGAACGTTGTTGTGCTCTGAAATGAAATAGCTTTGGCAGTGTAAAGTTCAACTTCAGTCTCTCTAGCAATTGCTCAATTCTCATGACTATTCCAAGCAGTAAGATTCTAGTATTACTGGGGTATAAGCTTTTAAAATGGCTAGTTGCAAAAGCCATACAATTCATAGATGCTATTTGTGGTGGAAGTAAACTTCATAAGAAAAGTTAGTCAGTTTAACACAATGCTTAATGGTGTCTAGCAAAATACTCAAACTTGGCGTGATGTTAATGCGCGACAAAATGTAATGTTGAGACACCATATTACGACAAGGTAGGTCCCAATCAGTCCCAATACTGGCATACTAGCTTACTATATACTAAACAGTACGTACTTTACCATCATCTGCGAAGTACGTACTCTACTTGTAGTATGTGATTTGAGACTCAGCCATAGTCTAGGTCTATGTCAATTAACTATTGGCTTTTGAAGACAGTGAAAGTGGTAAGACATGCTTTGCTTAACTTGTTTATTTTTATTGATATGTTCTTTGGAACTAAATTAAACATGTCAATTCATGCTTGGTCACATAACTTATGTTTCCGAACACGGACAGGACAAAAGTGATGCGAACGATGAAAATACACGGAACCCTCTTTTGGGATTCTGTTTCCGCCTGTTGGACATTCTTTGAAACACAGTTAAATTAAGCCTGACATTTAACCTGCGAGGGAGCAGGCTAGTTCAGAGGTATAAGTTACCTTGGTTACTGAGCAGGGACACCTATAAGCCACAGTAATGGAACGGAACTCTCACTTAAATTAGCCAGACTTATCGAAATAAGCCTGGATTTTCCTTTATCTGCCTTGATGGAATACCACCCAGACCCGGGTTTACTGTGCCTTACCCTGGAGCGATACTTCAGGAACAGAGCCCTCTTTCTCCACATCTGTGGACAGTGTGATCGGGAGAGAAGGCAAGAGATGGACAGGAAGAGCACAAAAGACAGGGAAGAATAGAGAGGGGGGAAAGATGAGGAGAGGAGAAGAGATGGAGAGATAGAGGGAGCGAACAAATGCTGTACATACAATGTTTTGTTCCACCTTCACTCAAACAGTTAAGGTCACTGAGAACCAACTTGCCCAATTGCTTAACAACCAACAACAAACACATCAGTATGTTGTTCATCAGAACAAACCGTGGCAAAATGTTTTGTAAGTCCACACAGAAACAGAAACGACATGAGGTAGTAACTCAGTGTTCAGGCCTACTGAACGCCACCAGGCGCCTCAGGGAGCGCCTTCTTAAGCACACCATGGAAACACCATACAACACCAAACTCCCAAGTCTGGAAACTAAACATAGTTAAAGAACATCAATACTGGCCATGAGGGGAAAACAGGAACAGTTATTGTAAGACAAACACTTTCAGCCTAGGCTAAAACAGTTCAGTTCAATACATGAAAGAGACATAGATAGATAGAAAGACAGACTTCACTATCCCAAACAGACCCAGAGCCTGTGCTTTATGGTTTGGTCAGGTTAGGGTCTGTTAGTGCATCACACTCCAATATGTGGCTAGAACACAGACACCTCAGCACACAGTGACACTCACTGACAACATGCAATGAGTCAACACACTCAGACAAACAGACTGTAGCAAACTGACAGCTGCACGTTAAAAAACAAAGAAGACTGGAAACCTACACTAAACAAACAAAGGAACAATATTAACAGAAAGACATACAGTGGAAACACTTGTACAAACAGCCAAAACACTGGCACACACACCCAAAACACTGGTACACACAGCCAAAACACTGGTACAAACATCCAAAATACTGGTACTATACAAACAGCCGAAACACTGGTACAAACAGCCAAAATACTGGTACTATACAAACAGCCGAAACACTGGTTCAAACAGCCAAAACACTGGTACACACAGTTGAAACACTGGTACACACAGTCGAAACATTGGTACACAGCCGAAACATTGGTGCTGTTTACACAGCCAAAAAACTGGCACTGTTTACACAGCCGAAACACTGGCACACACTGCCTAAACACTGGTACAAACAGCCAAACATTGATACACAATGCCGAAACACTGGCAAAGTACACACGGCATAAACACTGCTACACACAGCTGAAAAACTGGTACACACAGCTAAAACACTGAGAGACACAGCTGAAAAACTGGTACACACAGCCGAAACACTGAGAGACACAGCTGAAACACTGAGAGACACAGCCTAAACACTGGTACTATATGAACAGCTGAAACACTGGTACTATACACAAAGCTGAAACACTGGTACTATACACAAAGCTGAACACTGGTACACACAGCCGAAAAACTGATAGACATAGTTGAAACACTGGTCCAAACATACTGCCGAAAGACTGGAAAACACAGCCAAAACACTGGAAAACAGCCAAAACACTGGTACACACAGCCAAAACACTGGTACAATCAGCCAAAACACTGGTACACACATCCAAAACACTGGTATTGTTTACACAGCTGAAATACTGGCACAATCAGCCAAAACACTGGTACACACAGCCAAAACACTGGTACAATCAACCAAAACACTGGTACACTGCCTCATGGCAGGCAACGATCAAACGTGCAGTGTCTACTCTTACCCCGGTTAGCCCTGTCACAGTGGACAGGCAGTTAACGGTCAGTCCGTGGTCTGACCTGCTACCGTCACTGTGATTTGACCCTAAGCACTGAGAGCGGATCGAGGGTCGGCTGGAGTGAAGAGACTCACAGGAACCATGACGACCCTTGACCTCAGGAACCAAAGACACACAGGGCTCAACTTGATCCGACCCGGGACCATCAGGACGGGGGATGAAAGGAGCAGGAAGCTTATGATGAGAGGAACAGAAGAGAGGTAGAAGAGGAGATAAAAAAGCAATGGGGACGGATAGAAAGGAAAGCCATGAATTTCAAATAGTCCACAGTCCTCAACCACCCCTGAAGTATAGAACTTGGCCAATTTAGTGCCATTTCAAGATATTCAGAGTGCAAGACTGTATGAATGCTTGTATAGAATGAATAGTGTCAGATCTGCCTAGGGATTAGTTAGTAAAGGGTAGTGAGTTAGGATGGGGTGTAGTCAGACAGATATCTGGTGACACACAGAGAAACCCGACCACAGAGGACAGGCCGCTGGGTTATCAGCACACGAAGAAACCAGACCACAGAGGACAGGCCGCTGGGTTATCAGCACACGGAGAAACCCGACCACAGAGGACAGGCCGCTGGGTTATCAGCACACGGAGAAACCCGACCACAGAGGACAGGCCGCTGGGTTATTAGCAGCTGGACCCTGACAGCGAATATCATTGTTGCTCTGACGAACAGGGAGGAAGGAAGAACAAACAGAAACATGCAGATGGAGAACTTCCCAACCTCCTTTCAACAGGGTTGACAGATAGTGGACGGGCAAATGTAGTTTTACAGGGTGTTCGACAGGCTAATGCAAGCGAGGTGGAAAACCCCCCTGTAATGACTGCACCATTTCACGTTTCCAAATGCTACTAATTTTTAGGAACCAAGCTCGCGACCAAACTCAGACGGTGTAGAACCGGTGAAGTGGCCCATGCAGCAGCACAGCCGTGAACGGCCAACCACCGGGCTGACTGCACCACTACGGCATATCAGACTGCACCACTACGGCATATCAGACTGCACCGCCACGGCATATCAGACTGCACCGCCACGGCATATCAGACCGGTCCGCCACGGCATAT